>JAJMDW010000161.1:0-211029 GCA_030573755.1 Starmera amethionina
TTCTCATCATCAATTGAATTTAAATACTTTGAAGGATGATCAACTTAAACCACTTGATAATAGTTATTTCCATCAACAAAATAATAACAAAATTGTTGAAAATCATTCCGATTTACGTATACAAGCACAATTGAATCCTGAACAAAATATTTCACCTCAATTGGAATTACAACCACAACATCATCATCATCAACCACAAGAAAGTACAGATGATAAACCTAAAAGCTCGGAATATTTACAAAATATGATCCTATCTCAATCAACTGGTGTTGTTAGAACTTTTGGTGATTTACCTTATGTTAATTCAATGGTCAATGTTAATCACAACCAACAAAATATGAACCAACAACAACAACAACATTTACCAGCTCATCCATCTCATCTGCATCAAGAACAACAACAGATAAGTCAACCTTCAACTGCAATGTCAAATAATAACAATAACAATAACAGAGCCTCTTTAATGAATGATTATATTGGTAATCAACATCCAAACCATACTGCTAGAAGCTCATTGAATTCTTTAAAACAATTCACTATTCCAAGTACACCACAAGATTTTCAATCAATATTATCTTTCAAGCAAAGAGAAAGTATAAATTTATCTAGAGGTATTAGATCAATGGATTTAAATAACTCACCTTCAATTTCAACCTCAATTACACCATCAAAAAATAATTTCAATCAATTTTTGAAATCAAATTCCTCAAATTTAGATAGTAGAACTCAACAAAAACTTTGGTTACAAAGAGAAAGTAGTTTATTAGATATGACTGCATTAAATCAATCAAATGTTAATTTACAAACCAGAAGAGAATTTGAAAAAATTGCAAGAGAATTTACAAACATTAGAAGATTTTCAAATCCTTTATTAGAATCCATTAAAAGAACTAAATTTAATGATGATGATGATATTTCTTCAATTAATACAACCATAAAATTAGAAAATAATCAATCATTTAAATTGAAATTCAATTCCAAAAACAAACAAATTCAAGAGAAATTAATGAAGCTTTGGATTGATGAAACTAATCATTGTAATACCTCCAATAATCAACAACATCAACAAAATCATTATCAATCGCAACAGCAAATAGAAGCCCAATTTCAAAATCTATCATCTCAACAACAACAACAACAACAACCACAAAACGATATAGTTATAAACACTTCAATGAACCCGATTTTGAATTATAATTCAATAAATAGATCTCCAATTGCACCAACTACAAGAGCTGTTGATAGAGCTAATAAAATAGACTCTCCAGAAATGAAAAAGATCAACTTAGCTTCTGCTGCTGCATTATGATATTGCATTTTCACTACAACGTATTTAATAATTTTTAACCTTTTTTTTTTATTTTTTATTTTTTAATTTTTTATTTTTTTTTGGGGGTTTCTTTTTATATTTAGTTTCTTAATACACAAGATACAAAATTAAACTAAATCATTCAGGTGGTTTAAATTTCATTGTTTTACCAACTTCATAAATTTTTTCTAAAACTTGATCAAAATCTCCAGATTCTTTTAATTCCAAATATTTTTTATAAAGTTTTAAAGCAGTTAATGCATCTTCAATTGAATCATGATTACCACTTTGAATTTTTTCACCTAATAACATATGTGATAAAAATTTTAATGATAAAAATCTTTTACCTTTATAAAAAAATAATGCAGTATCTCTAACTTGATTTGGTGGAACAAAAATATTAATCATTCTAAAATCATTTGTTAAACCATGTCCAACAAATATACATCCCATTGTTAATAACAACCACAATTTTCTATAAACAGTTTCTCTTGTTACTAATGATTTTTTACTTTTATTTGGATCAAGATCACCATGTTCAATCCCACTAAATAATGTGAAATAATCATGAATACCTTCAGTAACAACAACATAATCATCCATAAATGGAACCCCAAATTTGACACCTTCAGTACCTCTTAAAACAGAAACTCTTGCAAGTGTTCCTCTACTTGGTTTAATTAAAACTTTATTACCATTATTTTTAATTTCAAATTTTTCAGCTTCTAATGTAACAAATTCTGCATCAATGGCAATTAAAGTCCCAGGTTTTGGAGCTTCTTGTCTAGTTAATAATTCATATTCAATGATTTTACTTTCTCTTGTACCTTGAGCAAAATGATCCCTATATAAAATTGAATCATCTAAATTATTGGACCATGCAGAATAATCAAATTTTTTAATTGGATTGCAGTTTTGTTGAACTTCTCTATAAATCAAAATGACTGGAGTTTTCCACCAATAAGATAAATTGAAAACTTCTTCTTCTGGGATTGGTGTAACAAGGAAATCATTAAATAAAAACCATTCATCTTTCTCAGTTTCTTCATTAAAAATTTTAGAAAATGAGATTAAATGTTTATTTTTTTCTAAATCATTACTTGAAATTTCACAAATAAAACTTGTTAATTCATATTCTTTAAAATAAGATCTTGGTTGTCCTCTAATATAATCATTCAAATAAACTTTATTATTAACAAATGATGAAAAAAATCTTGGTTTTAACCAATTCTTACTATTTCTAATTTGTTTTCTATCTTCACCTGTTAAATGTAAATTTAATGATAAAACAGGAGGGAAACTTTTAACACATTTTGTGACTTCAACAAATTCATATTTTTTTGTGAATTCATTTATTGCTCTTTCTTTTTCTATGTTGAATGATGAATGCTCAATGAAAGATAAAATTGAGTTAGTTGATTTGATACTTGAATTCATAAGTCTTTTTGGTGAACGAATATCAAGACAATATTTAATTTCCCTTTTATGAGAAACAATATCACCACGGAAATTTTTAATTTGAGTTTCAAATTCTATCCCTGAAATCAAATTGAATTCTTGAGAATTTTGGAAACTTTCTAAACTATTTGATCCACCTTTAGCTATTTGTTCTAATAAAAATTTGTTGAAAAGACATATTCTTGATGAGTTATTAATCTTGTTTGAACGAGTAACACCATCATTTTCAGTTAACCCTAGTGAATGAGCTTGTGGTGTGTTTAATAATGCATGTTGGAAATTCGTTGGTCTAAAATGAGTACCTTGAGCTCTAGTTAACATATCATAAAGGTAACCTAATTCAGTTATTAACGAATTTGGTTTTAAATTTTCATAAGCTAAAGATTTTAAAACAAAATTGAAGAATTCAGGAACAAATCTATAACTTTGTAATAAAGAATTTGTATAAGAATTATCAACATCAGTTTCTAAACCTGAATATTTTGTATTATTATATCTTGCAAAATTAAAATCATCAACACCAAATTTACTATAAGCAATTTCTAATTTTTCAAAAGCTTTTGGAACTTTATCAATTTCATTGCAAGTTATTTCAAATATTTTAAGATCATCATTTTTAGATTTTTTACTACTTAAGAAATTTTTATTATCAATTTTTTGATTAATTGCAACATATTTGTTGAAAAGATTTCTTCTTCCTAATTTTTCTTTATCATATGAGGAATATAAAACTGAATTAATTTCTGTTCCATTTTCCAATAACTCAGGATCAATTGGTTTTGGGATAGTACCAGAAGAATTGAAAACCATTTCTCTTGGCCATGCTGATAATAAAGTTTCAGTATAATAAGGTAAACCAACATAATTCAAAGAAAAATTTTCATCATCAATATCAATAGGCTGTAAATTTGGTTCAGGTATTACTGGATATTCCAAAGGTAAAATATTTTGACTCATTGTAGCATGATCAGAACTATGTGACCAAAGATGTAGTATCGAATACCCATCAACAATTGCAAGATAGTCACCAGAAAAGGACAATTCAAAGGCCACAATCATTGGACCAACATCAGCTTGATATAAACAAACACTTGAAGGATTAAACATGTCCACTACTTGTAATTGGCCAGTTTTTGAAGCAATGATAGCAATACTTGATAATTTTGGATCTAATCGAACAAACGCTGCACCAGCTGGGAATGGAACAGGGGCCAATGGTTTCATGTGTCTCAAGTCATAAACGTTAATCAAAGGATCTAAAACAAGCACACCATGTCTTTCAGTATAACCACAAGTGACTAAAGTTTGTTCTCTTAAATCCATCTGAGATAATTTCCCAGAGCTTGATATGAAACTTTTAACAACTTTAAAAGATGCAATTTCCAAAATTTCAATTGCACCACTTGCAAGACCCATTGCAACATGACGTTTATTGGAAGCCATCAAAATGACTTTTTGTTGATAGGGAATTTTTTTGAAAATAGTTCCACTTTTCAAACTGAAAACAATTAAACCTTCATCGGTACTTATTATAGCTTCTGTAGTATTTATTATAGATAATTGAGTTATAGTGGTGAACCCAGCAGCATCTTTATCTGAATTGGAGATTTCGAAATTAATCAAGCCGTTTCTTGCTGTAGATCTAACCGAGTTTTTGTCTATGGATAGGATTCCTTTATCGTAGGTCAGTATCTTGATGACCTCATCCTGATGTGCTTTGAAACGGGTGTATTGAGACATTAATGCTCCATTGAAAGATGAGATGTAACCTGAAGATTCACCAATCCAAATCAGATCAACATAGTCGTCAAAAATGGTGCATGAGGCCATAGAGAGCATTTCAATGGCATTGCCCGCAGGCGGCCTCGTCGTCTGAATCCTCGATAGCTGGGGGGAAAAGGAAGGAATGCGTTAGTCTGAATTATTATTATATCTGATAAACAGCCATACTTCTCTCCAGCCCTCCATTTTTCTCGCTGAAAAAACACAGTGATAGTTCAGCAGCCAGTTGTGGGAAGCACAGCAATCAACAACCGCAGTGGAATTCCCCAGTTACAGTGCTTGCAAAGTGCGTTTTATGTTTGTTTGTTTACAAATTTGCTTCAACAGTGAAATTTTGAATTTTGAATTTTGGGGTTTTTCCTCGCTTTCCATACATTGTGCCCGAACCAGCTTGCTTATAATTTAGTGGGAAACTGTTATTTTGAGGATTTATGAAGTTGGTGAAAATGGAATCAGCTCTTAATACTATGATACACCACTGTAGCAAAAAACCAGCGTTTCAAGTCGTTTTCTCAACCAAGTTATCCACCAAAATAACCCAAAAGTGCTGCATCTACCACTGAAATATTGAAATATCGACCAAAAAAAAAACAAAAAAAAAATAATTGTATGAAAAGTTGAACATTTCCATCACCAAAAGCACAGCAAAAGCACAGCCAGAATGAGTTCTCTTCTCAGATTCTTCAAGAGCGTCTCCGCCATGTCCCAGCAGATGCTCGGACCAGGTCTCACTGCGTTAGGACAGCCTCGCTCAGGATACATACAGCCTTTCATTAGAGGTTTCAAAGTCAGAACCTCTGTCAAGAAGATCTGTTCAGACTGCTACGTTGTCAGAAGAAGACGTCATTTATACGTGTACTGCAAGTCCAACAACAAACACAAACAACGTCAAGGTTGATCGTCCTGGTACTTGCTAAGGTTGGTATTTAGTATTTAGGAAAAAAGTTGTATGTTAAGGTTATATGTGTATGTATATAGAGTTCAAAATTACGGTATTTATAAACCGATAATGTAGTCATTATAGTACAATTCTATAAACATAATAAATATATGTACAAAGCAAAAAAGGAAATCATTGGTTAATCTCCCATACAGATAAACCAACACCACCAATTAATGCAGTGATTTTATCTCCATGTTTTAACAATGATGAAGAACCAGTGTCTGCCACAGTAGTGTATTTAGCATCAACAAGCTTCAGTTCACCATCATCTTGGAAACTCCATAATTTAACAACCTGATCAACTGAAATTACAATCACTTGATTCAATAAATTTGGTAAAATATTTAGCGAAGTTATAGTTGATGAAGCTGCATCTGCAATAAAACTCTTGATTTCTGAAATGATTTCATTGTTTGAAGAAGAAGAACTGATATCGAATTTAGACAATCCTAATCCATTATCATCACCACCAGAAACAACTAAAATTCCATTATCAATTAATTTTATTTCAAAACTTTTAATACCATTTTGATGAACTTGTAAAGTTGAATTTGGTGCAGACATTTTCAAATCTGGAATTAATTCAATTCCTTCAACTTCAATTAATTTATTATTTTGAAATTCATAAGGTAATTGTGATGTTATATCCCAAATTGTTAAAAACCCATCTGTTGTTCCAATTAAAATAAACATTCTATCATTATGAATAAAAGTTGATAATCCAAATATACAACAAGTCTTGTAAATTCCAGATAATATTAATTGAAATTGTCCATTTGAAGGATCAAAAATCCAAGTTTTAATTTCAGAATTTGAATAAACTGTTGTAATTAAAATCTTGACAATATTCTCACCATTTTGATCATATACAAAAACATGATCAAAATCCATAATTCTTAAATCTGTATTATCAGAAAATGGTGGTAATGATCCAATAACATTAATAAATGGTGGTTTCCCAACAAATTCTTCATTAATTTTCCAAATGAAAAACTCTTCTCTTGCTGATGATGATGCAATTAATTCATCAGTTAAAAATTTAACTTTTTGTAAACCAGAAGTATGTTTTCTTAAAGTCCAATAATTAATTAAATCTCCATTTGTTAAATCCACTGAGGATAATTTTAAACAAGTATCTTCTGCACCAGTAGTATACAATCCTTTTCCATTAAACAGTTTATTAGTTCTAAATGAAATATCTCTTATTTCTCTACCATGAGTACCTTCAGTTAATAAATATGGTAAAATTGGTTGTGGAATGGTTCTAATAGTTAAAACCCCATTTCTAACATAAATGAATTCAAAACCTAAAGGTTTATTCAAATCATTTTCAATGGTGAATAATTTCCATTGTCTATGAGCACCACCACAATTTTCATAAGCAATTTCATATTCTTTTGATTCATTATAAATATAAAAATAACTTGATTTGAACCCATAAAATATTAATTCACCATTTTTGTCTTCAAATGCACCTTCAAGGAAACCTTTTCTTGTATTATTACTATGAATGTTTTCAAATTCATTTGAAGAAATGGTATATTTTGAATAAACGTAATAACCATCACGATTACCAACAACAACTAATATATTATCACTAGATTCAGTTGGGATATTTTCAATTGATGTAACAGTATCACTAATTGACAATTTTTTAATTAATTTCAATTGTTCACCAGTGGATAAATTATAAATACCTATAGTACTTAATCTAAAGCCAACAAAAATAATATCTTGATTTATGGTGAAACATGTACTAACAAATGTTGGACCTTTTGGTAATTTTAATAATTTTATCAAGTTTAAATTAGTGTCAATTTGATATAAAAATAACAAATTTTTGTAATTTGGAGATTCAATTAATAGATATAAATCATTATTATATTTTGTTGAAGTTGCACTGATTATTGAATAAACATCAGTTTTAATATTCAACTCTTTAATAATTTCACCATTTTCATCAAATTTTATAAATGAATTATCACCTTTACCACTGGTGAATATAATAATATTATCTTTTTCAAAACCATTAGTTAATGAGAAATTTTTAAAAATTGGATCTATTTTAACTAGTGACCAAATGTTGTTTTTTAAAATAAAAATACCACCATATGAAGTGATCAATATTAAACCACAAGATAATTTCCAAAAACCTTTCACAATCTCATTTTTTTGTAGCTTATAATTTTCAGAATTTGCAATAATTTCTGATAATGAGAATTGCCTAATTTCTGATTGTTGTTTTAATGGATTAACATCAATCAATCTTAATCTACCATCATTACCACCAGTACAGGCTAGTAATTCTTGTTCTTGAACATCAAGACCCCAAATATGTCTTCCTCCATGCAATTCATAAGTTTTATCTGCAACTAATTGAATGGTTTCTTCATTTTCATTATTATTATTATTAAATTCCAAAATCTTCCATGTTCTTGAAGTTAAATCTTCAGAAACACTAATTACAGATTTATTATTGTTGAAAAATTTCAAATTCCAAATTCTAGCAGTATGACCCCAAGCAGTTGATAATAATTCACCAGTTTTATTATCCCATAATTTAATTGATCTATCATCGGAACAACTAACAATGAATTTAGTATCATCACTCATTTGAACGTTGAAAATAGAACCTTCATGACCAAGCAATGTGTGTATGATTTCTTCTTTATATAGATCCCAAATTATAACACCACCCATAACAGTACCTGCATTAATGAAAACATCTTGTTTTGAAACAACTGTTATTGAACCAGAATATAAAATTGATTTTTCCCCATAAACTGATTTTTCCCATTGTAAAGTTTGAGAATATGAATCCACACTTAAGATGACATTATGAGCAGTCAATAAGAACAATTCTAATCCATTATAACTGAATTCACCAGCTATGATCCAATCATTAACCATTTTTTCATGATCCAAAACTGGGATCGAATCGTCCATTAATTGCTTGAGGGACAATATACTAAGCGATCTTGCACCATATACCCCCAAGACATCTCTATCAACAGTGATACCATGGATTTTATTTTTTTTAAAAATTTGTCTAGTTAATTTCAATTCACCAGTTTTATAGTTGTAAATTTTCAGCAATGGTCCAGCACCAACGAAAAGCAGATCTTCGTCTCCGTAGAACTTGACACTAACTGTTGGTCCGTGGTGTGCAACGGGCTGCAACGACATTCTTCTTCTTCTTCTAATTCAGCTTCTTCTAGACTTCAGCTTCAGCTTCTTCTCTTCAATAAATTTTCAGTACTGTTAAATAATTATTTGATGAAAAATTTCCAGATGGTTACGAGCCACATGCGATGAGTTTACAAATTAAAAACAATGAAAATTGGTGGTTTTGATGGAGGATTTTTTGTAATAAGTTTGGTAGTGAGACTTGTAGAGCTAATTATTGCAATCAAGTGCTTCAAATGGCTTCCAAATCTTGTGTTTTACGCAATTCACTAACAAAATCTACTAGTTACCCTTCTCTCAAAAACATAATTTCAATCAGTTGCCATGGAAATCCCACCACACAGAAAACAAAAACAAAACAAAAACAAAAAATGTAAACAAATTAGCAAATAATTCAGAAACTTCCAACTTGCTAGCAACTTACTTGAACAGGCACATGAGCGGCAGCCAGCAAGACAATGAGCTGGACAAGGAGAACCAGCAGCCAGTGCGTGCGAGCTTCAGGTTTGACCCGAATCTCAGCTTGAACTTGAGCGAGAGCAAGAAAGATTCAAAGGGAATATTGAAGAACTCATTGCAGAACAACAACAACACCGTGCACTCCTTCCCGACTACATACAAACACCTAGCTGATGTTACAGAGACACTCACCAAGAAAAGCTACAGAAGAAGAGTTTCTTTTGCCCCAGAGGTTACTTTACACAATCTAGATTCAACTCCTTTACAACAGCAAATTAATTCATCAGAACAAAAAGAACCAAGAAGAAGACAGACAATTGCTGTTGCTCCAAACTCTGATCAACAACAACAACAAAAACAACAACTCAGTTTAACTACTGTTACAAGTAAAGAAACAGCTACAGCTCCTGATATCTATGACGATGCAAATGATGATGAAATTCAATATGATAGTAGTGATATGGAATTAGATACTGGTTCTCAACTGTACTCTCCTGCAAAACCTCTTCAACCACAGCAGCCTGAGAAGCAGCAGCAGCAGCAGCAACAGCAGAAAAGTCTATTCAATGGCTATGAAAGTGACAATTATACAGAAACTATTGACATGAGTATAACTAAACCTTTTCATGAAGAGCAAAATATACTGGATAGAAGCTTTGAAAATAACGAGGAAAATACAATGGATTTAACTAAACAGCTAGGTGTTATCCGTCTTGAACAGAATCCAGAGTTTAATAACCTGGATTTCAATAGTTCAAATCAACAACAAGAAGAAGAAGTTGAAGAACAACCAAAAAGTTTATTTGGATCAATTACAAGCCTGTTTATGACTGATGAACATCCAGATGATGAGCAACAACAATCTTCGACACAGGATCAAGAACAAGAAATGGAATTGACTCAATCAGTGCAAACTTCAAAACAAAGTATAATATCAATTGTTCCACAAGATGAAGTACTGGAAGCTGATGCTAATGTTGAAGAAGAAGAAGAAGAAGAAGAAGAAGAAGAAGAGTTTTTTGATTCAGAATCGGCAATGGAAATTACATCTTTAGCAAGCGATTCTGAAGATAAAATTACTTTATTAAATACAAAATGGAATAGAGAAATGATTAATTTACCAGGAAATGATTCTGAATTAACAATGGAACAAACTCAAGCAATTGGTTCTGTTCAAGTAGTCAATCAAAATATTAATAAAGAAGATGATTTCACCATAATGGAAGACGTTACCATGGATGAAACTAAATTAATCACCACAAATCAATCACAATCACCAATGAAAATAGTATCATCACCAGTCAATCATACACCTCTACGATCATCAGCTAATGAAAACTCATTGAATTCACCTTTAAAGAAAAATACAACTCCATTAAGATCAAGTAGATCACATACATCAGAAACTGGTTCACCATTATCTTCTAAAAGAAAAAATTCAATTTCTTTAGATATTAACACTGCAAATGATTTACGTGATAGAATAAATTCAATGACTCCAAAGAAAAAAAGAAAGTTAGATAATGTTAGAGACTCACTTGTACCATTATCAAAACCAAAACCAAAACCAAAACCAATTTCATTTTCCCAATCTGAACCACCTTTGTTTACATCAACTCAAGAATCTCAAATTTTATCACAAAATAATTTGAAAAATTTTACACCATTAAGAATATCTAAGTCTCAAAGAAAACTAACAGAACAAGATAAAGTTGAATTCCCATTATTAACAGAAAAAGCACCTTTAGCACCACCAGCTGATCAACCTGAAAGCTTACTAAGAAATAACTATGAATATCAACCAGTTACATTGAACCAATTCCTAAGTGATTTATCAATTGAGTTTTTCGATGGAATTAATTTGAAAGATAACCCCATTAAACTTTTCAAACCAGTTGAATCTGTTGATGAATTATCTAAAATTGATTTAATAGATTATTTAATTGCAAGATATTCAAAACTTCCAAAATTAGAATTATATAAATTTAGTTGTGAAGAATTACAAAAAAATATGGATGATTTGAAAAAACTTTTTGATGATTTAGATGTTGAATTTTCTCAAGAAAACCCTCAATTAGTTAAAGATTATTATGAAACTCAAGATTTAGAACAACAAAGAAAAATGGGTGATTCTTTATTATTATTGAAAACAATATCTGATAAAGAATCAGAAGTTTCTTGGAGTTCTTGGAGAAATAAATTATTGGATGAATTATTAATTAGATTTGAAATTAATCATGAAAAATTACAAAATGATTATAAAATTAAAATGGATTCAATTAATTTAGCAAATGATACTAAAAAAACTGTTACTTCACAAATTAATGAAACAAATTTGAAGATTGAAGAATATAAAGAGATTAAAAGGAAAACTATGGAAAATGAACAAATTAATGAATTAAGAGGAGAATTTATAGATTCAATTAATTTATACGTTTCACAAAAAGATGATTTGAAAAAATTAAAAGATGAAATTGCTAAACTTGATGAACAAAATAAAGAAATTAAAGATTTAGAGTTTAAAATATCCAAACAAGAAAATTTTATTGAGATGAATAATGAAACTTTACAAATTAGAACAGAAAAAGCAATGAAAGTTTTCAATAGATTAGAAATGATATCTGGTTATAAATTTTTAAAATTGGTTGGTACAAAATTAACAATTGAATTAATATCGAATAGTATAATTGTTGAGTTTGATTTATTATCAACAAAAGATAGAAAAGTTAAATTTGGTAAGAAATTGAATACATCATTACTTTCATTTTATTTTGATAAATTTTTATTTGAAATTTCAAATTTAGAAATTCAAGATTTTTTAAAAAAATTAAATAAAATTTCATCAAATTTAATTATTATGGATAAAGAATTACTTTTATTACAATTGAAATATCAGTCACAAATAGAAATTGACAAATCAACTGATAATCTGATTGTTAAATTAAAAGAATTCAATAAAAATCTCAAATATAAAGTTGAATATCAATTGATTTTAAATTCACAAACAATTTTCCAAGATATGAAAGCTGATTCAATTCAAGCTAGGCTTTTTTATGGGAATGTTGATTCTAATTTTTTACTGAATAGATTTAATGAGAAAGCCCAATGGATAAATAAAATTGGGAAGATTAATATTGTGAATTGATTACATACATACATACATATGTAATAAAACTTCTTTGGAAAAGAGGTATAGAAAAGGACTTAATTAATAGTAACAATAATAATGTATTATAAACAGGATATGTGTTTCAAATAAATGTAGTGTTTCTGGTGTCCAGTGTCCATATGTCATATGATGACGATTTTTGAATATTTGATGCACATTATTTTCTAAAAGTCTTGTTTCAACTTTTCATCACAGCCAACATAACAACAAGATAACTATAAACTTCACCTAATTTTAAAGCATTTGGAAGGTACTCCAACCCGTAATTTCCCAACCAGCTAAAGCCCTTTAATTAAACACACCACCACTACATAGTACATACTACTGACTACACATACCATAATTAAATTATTTCAAAATGATTTTATACGTATTACGGAGGTGTATGTCATATGACGTTGTCGGTGTCTCAAAATCATTCAACCCTTAAATCCACACATCCCATTAATTCCATCACAATTTTTTATAGTGAAGTTGTGAAGTTCATGTAAGTTCAAGTACACCCAATAACGAATCCCCGGCATCAACGTACATTAAATTAGATCAACGTCATCAAAGATTTCAAAATTTTTAAATATGTACACCTGAATTTTGAACTTATTTGAATTGTCGAATTGAACTTGAACTTGCAAAAGAACTACAACAACTTGTATAAAAAGGTCAAAAGAGAAACAAAACGATCAAACTGCTAAGATGACAAGTGATGGAAAATCAATTGAGATGTTACCAAAAAAAATCTCAAATATTTTGGTTGTTGGTGGTTCATATGGTGGATTAAATTTCATCAACACTTTTTTAAGAAGATTTATGGAAAATCCAGAATTTGCAGCTAAATCTATTGCTAATGGTGAAGAATATAAAATCACTTTGATTGAACCAAGAGCAGGTTTCATTCAAATTTTAGGGATCCCAAAATCAATATTTGATTTAAAATTTGCTGATGAAATTTATCATGATATTAGAAATTATAATTGGAGATTTAATAATGTTGAAAGTTCAGATCCAAAATTAACTTTGGATTCTTTTAAAGAATGTACTTGGCCTACATTTCCAAATAATGTCAAAATTAATTATATCCAAGGTAATTGTACAAAATTCACAGATAAGAATAATGCCACTTATAATTTAATTGATTCCAATGAATCAAAACATATTCAATTTGATTATGCTGTGTATGCTACTGGAAGACAAAGAGCATGGCCATTTTATCCAAAAGGTATTTCAAAAGAAGGTTTTTTAGCAGAAATGGAAGAATCTAAATATGAAATTGAAAAAGCCAAAATTATTACGGTTATTGGTGGTGGTGCTTTAGGTATAGAAGTTGCTGGTGAAATTAAACAAGATTTCCCAAATAAAAAAGTTGTTTTAATTCATCCACATTCCTTTTTACCACCTGAAAAATTTGGATCTAAATTGTTCCAAAAAGAAGTTGAAAATTCAATTAAAAAAGTTGGAATTGAATTGAAATTAAATACAAGAATTGCTAAAGAATTAGATAATGGTAATTTGGTCACCACAACTGGGGAAGAGTTGGAATCCGAATTGAATTACTGGTGTAATTTTCATAATAGTAATCTTGATCCAGTTAGAGAATTATTTAAAGATTCAATTGATTTTAAAAGTGATGAAGTTAAAGTTACTGATGATTTCTTAGTGGAAAATTTCGATAATATTTTTGCCATTGGTGATATTAATAACGTTCCAATGGTTAAGACAGCAGGTGCTGCTTATCATACAGCAGGTTATGCTGCAGATATTTTGTTCCATAAATTAGTTTTAAAAAAACCAATGGAAAAATTGGATATTTCTGTTTGGACTAAAACTCATCCAATTACTTTTGTTGTTGGTAATAAAGTTGCTGTTTATCAACATCATAATGAAGGGGATGGGAAAGTTTCCCTTAATGATAAAGAAATTTTGGATTATTATAGTGATTATGGTAATAGAGCTGCTAGATTGAACTTAAATTTACATCCATTACCTGGTGAAAAAGGTGCTGTTGAATATTTAACTGAACAATTAAGTAAAAAATTGTGAGTTACATTCAAAATGGAGAATATTAATTATTAATTAAGATTAAAAGATTAAATTAAATTGAGGTATAAAAAATTAACAACTATAAAACTTGAATGATATCAAAAAAGAGTCATCAAGTTTCATCTGTAAACTGTGTGTAATTAATGAATACTTGTGCTCATTAACTAGAGAAGAAGTAGAATCAACTTAAGCAAATACAGCTAAAACAGCAGCAATAACAACAGTCAAACCAGAAACTTTCAAGTTGTTACCTAAACCTTCAATGACACTAACAGCTGGTGGAGGAGTAGTGACATTTGAACCAACTGGACCAGATGGAACTTCTGGAGTAGTTGGAACAACATGAGCTGGAGTGGTTGGAACAACATGAGCTGGACCAGTAGTTGGAATAATAATAATTGGAGTAGTAGAATTAACGTAAATTGGAGTTGGAACAACTGGGACAACACTTGGAGTAGTAGAGTTCAAGTAAATTGGAGTTGGAACAACAATTGGTGTAGTTTCATTTTTAATTGGAACTGGAACAACTGGAGTGGTTGGTTTTGGTTCTGGAATGGTTTCACAATCAGTAGTGATAATAACAGTTTTCTTTTCACAAACATCTTTAGTACATTCAGTGATGATTGAAGTGACAGTTGTTGGAACAGTGACGACTGGAACTGAAGTGGTTGAAGTAACATCAACAGTTGATGGTTTTGGTTTTGGAGTGGTGGTAGTTTCACAATCAGTGGTGGTGATGATGGTGACAACATCAGTGGTGGTTGATTCTTCACAAACATGGTCAGTACATGAAGTGATGACACTAGTAGTGGTTGAAAAAACAGTAGTGATTGTAAAAGAAGTGGTTGAATCAACAACTGGTTCAGAAGGAAATGAAGTAACATCAAGAGTAGAGCCATGGGAGCTGGTTAGATCATCAATAGAAGTGGTTGAAGTGACAGTCACAAAAGTAGTAGAGTCTTCTTCAGAAGAAGTTGATGTGAAATCAAGAGTAGAACCATGAGAACTAGAAGTTGAAGTTTCTTCTAAAGTGGAAGAATGTTTTTTGTGTGGTTTTTTAAAAGCAGCATCAACATCAGCAGCATCAACATCAGCAGCAGAAACCAAAGCAGCAGATAAAGCGATTGTAGACAAAGTTGAGAATCTCATTTTTATAACAGTAGTATAACTATAAGTAATTCAATTATGGAGAATTTTGGATTGAACAAGTTGGGAGAAAGGAAAGAGGGAAGAATTTGAGGAAAAGTTAACTTTTATAACAATTTTTGTTTAATTCAAAAAACCATGTTTTCATTAACCCTCATCACCATTTTTCAGTAGTTGTGTCAACTTTAAGAATAAATTTCCATGATTTTGCTCTATTTTTGAAATAATACACTCAAAACAGATAATTTAATTGGAAAAACACTCAATTATAAGACACAATATGCTTGCTAAAAAAATTTGCGCATTTATGAATGCATGCTCTCAAGAATCTCAACTAGAAGTGAAAGTTAATAATATTGTTAACTTTGGAAGTTGTTGATATTGGGCAAAAAAAAAAAAATTCCTAAAAAAATTCCTAAAAAAATTTGTGAATTGTGTCAAAAAAGGTTAAAATTTACATATTGTTACTTGAAATGAGAATGTTTGAAGCTGCAGCGAGCTTTGAAGTGATGCATGTTTAAAATGGCTAGCCATAAAAATTACGAATGTTGAAATCAGTTCAGCTTACAAGGAAATTAATACAGACTGTAACTGTTTATTATGATGTTTCTAAAGTAATAGTAAACAGTCTCTTTCTTTTTTTTTTATTTTGAATTGTTTTTTTTTTTTTTTATTGAATTAACTGATAAGTCCAACTGACAAAAATGGTATGGATTTAGATGCATTGATAAACAAGATATAAAAAAAAATATAATAATAGTAAACAAACAAAAAAAAAAAAAAAATTATGAATAAAATCTATGACATTATAACCTCTTTCCTTTTCTCTTTATAAATAAATAATACTAATTAATTTTCCCTTTTACTTGATTTATTCACATACCAAATATTTGACTAAATGATGAACTTCCAGCAGCTTGTTGATATTCAGCAGCAATAATTTCCAAGAAATTGAATGCAACAGACATTGAAACAATCAAAGCTGGTGTAAAACCTTTCAAACCCAATAATTCACCAGTTGTAGATAAAGTTGCAAGAAGTGCAGCACCAGAAACAGCAGCAACTGGAATGACTCTTTTCAATTCTTTTGAAATTGAGACATCTCTACGACCTGCAATTGAGATACCTTGTTCTTTGAATTGAGCAGCAAGATCGTTTGGAGCTGAGCCGGAAATGAAGCTCCAAGCGTTTGCAAACCATGCCGATGTTGAGACGACAAAGGTTGTGAAAACAATGGTTTTAATAGGTGATAAAACAGCTTGAGTAAAAGTTTCTGCTGGTTGGAAGTAGTAAAAAACTGATGGTGAATCAATTAAATAGGCATTAGTGGCAGCTGAGTTAGAATAATGACCCAAGACTTTAACAATGGTTTGACTAGCATCATTTTTCAATAATAAATTGATTAAAGTGTAGGCAAAAATATTAATATAAAATAATAAAACATAGGAGAAAACCAATGGTAAAGCACCAGTGTATAATAATTTGATTGGGAAAACGTTACCCACGGCTCTAACTTTGTTTGATCTAATTGGCAATTCAATTCTCATGTTGTTCAAATAAACAACAGCTAAAACAACTAAAATTGAAATATAACCTTGAATCAAATTTGGTAAATTATTTCTGAAAAAACTTGACCAAATAGCAAATTTAAATGATTTTGAGGAAATATTTTGAATTAATGCAAATATGGCACCAACTCTTTCATAACCTGAAGAAGTTGCCACTGTATTAAATCCAAATAGATTACCAAAGAAATGAGCAGAAGCATTAACTGCAACAAATGATAATCCACCACAACCAAAACCGTAATCTTTTTCAATCAATTCTGAGATCAAAGTGAAAAAAATACCAGTACCAACGATTTGTATATTAATCAAAATTTTTTGAATAATAGTTAAATCAAACCCAAAATAACCAGTTGCTAAGAAAATATTGGTTAATATGAAATATTGGAAAATGGAGAATAATTTTTGTAAAGATTGGAAAGCTTCTCTATCTGAACGTTTGTTATAATTAACATTAACTAATCTTAAACCAGCCAACAATTGTAAAATTAATCCACTTGAAACTAATGGGAAAACACCAAACTCCAACAAAGTGTTTCTTTCAGCACCAAACACTGGGCGTAAAAAAGAGATCGGGTCACTTTGAATATTGGTTTTAGCAGCATACACTGGCAATTGTGCAAACAAGTAGATGACAGCAGAACCAATGGTATAAACGACTTTATCGTCGAAAGTGAGTCTTTCAACTGGAAGTTCAACCTCTGGCAAGACTCCGGTAAAAGGTTTTGCGAGGTCAATAAGACGGAAGGACATGTCTGTCTGTGATGCTGTGATGCTGTGAAATTGAAGAGGCGAAAATTGTTGTTGTTTTCTCGTTCAACTCTTTTTTATCGACGATGAGAAAAAAATTCGACAATTTCTGCTTAGTCAGTTGAAATTTTGAAAATTTAATAATTAAATTGAAATAATTTCCAGCATTTGATGAGCAAGTTGGCCAGGAATTCAGATGAGTGGAGAGAGACAAGACGCGCTGATAGACTACAACGACGCCATTGAGTACTGGACAGCAGTTCCAGCGACAGTTGATGGTGTTTTGGGCGGGTACGGAGAGACAACGTCAGTGCCAAAGGCCGATGTGGTAGGGTCCAGTACATTGCTGAGAAAACTTAGAGCTAGAATGGTGCCAGAGCCTGGTTATATCAAGTACAGTGTGGATATTGGAGCAGGGATTGGGAGAGTGACGCGTGATATGCTGCATAAGTATAGTGATAAAATCGATTTGGTGGAACCAGTGAAGCCTTTTGTTAAACAGATGGATGTTGAATTAGCAGACTTACAAAAACAGGGCAAAATAGGTCAGATCTATGATATAGGAATGCAAGATTTTGTTCCTGAAGAAGGCAAATATTGGTTGATATGGTGTCAATGGTGTGTTGGGCATTTACCAGATAAAGAATTCATTGATTTTTTAATCAGATGTAAAAAAGGTTTACAACCAAATGGTACAATTGTTGTTAAAGAAAACAATGCTGTTGGTGAAGATTTGTTTGATGAAACTGATTCCTCAGTAACAAGAACTCATGAATCTTTTTTAAAATTATTTAAACAAGCTGGTTTAAAACTAATTTCAATTGAAATTCAAAGAGGTTTACCAAAAGAATTGTTCATGGTTAGAATGTACGCATTAAAACCAGAATAAACAAACTACAGTCATTAACTCCATTTCATTTCATTTCATTCATCATACAATTTATATATATAAAAAAAAAAAAAATTAATCTAGAATTTCATGTTAATAACCCTCTTGTAATTTGACAATTAATATAAAAAAATAAAAACAATCCCCAATCATAATTGATAGTCAGATAGGAGCGAAAGACGATGGCTGTGTTTTTCTTCATCTTATTCAGTTGAACTATGCAAAAAAAAATTTTATCATCACTTAAACAATAAAACTGGAAATTGATTTAAAAATTGGTTCTTTTACTTACTTTTTATGGAGTAGATTGAATGTTGAGGAAACAACAACAACAAAATGGTTATCAAAAACCAAAACTCAAAACTGTTAGAAACAGAAGTCGAATTAATGTCTCTGTTAAAAAGTTTGTTAAAGTTGCAGAGTTCAGGAAAAGAAAAATTTTTTTTTTATATTAAATTTTAAAAACATCCAAACATTTTGTAATTAAGTTAGGTTATAACACAATTAATTAACTACAATAACTATAATTAAAGTCATAAATAAATATAAAGTACTGATTAAATTGAATAAACAAATCACATGTTTTTATGAGCATTCAAAGCCAATTGAGACTGACTACGTCTAGTTTCTTGAGATTCTTGAGCAATTTTCAATTCTCTTAATTTTGCCTCTAATAATGGAACATCTCTTAACTGTTTATTAATTAAAATCAATTCATTTTCCCAATTCAATCTTTCTTGTGAATCAAATTTATTGAAATAATAAGTTCCATCTCCTCTAAATTTTAAAATATAATTATGGAAATGCCATAATGATGATCTATGTGCAACTGATAATAATGATATCCCTAAAGATTGTGCATTCTTGTACATTGTTTGTTCCATTTTTGGTGATACTGCAGATGTACATTCATCTAAGACTGCAAATTTTGGTTTATGATAATATAATCTTGTCATTGCTAAACGTTGTTGAACTCCAATTGATAATTCTTCTGACCAATTTCTTACAGTGGCAAATGCATCAATTGATTCAATTGGAAATAATGGATTTTTATTTAACTCAATTGAAATGTTTTCTCTAATTAAAAATTGTAAATCAAGAATTTTTAAAATATCTAATAATGGTTTGTTATTATTTCCAAATTTATATTCTTGATCTGGATATATCATTAATTCTTTCAATGATGATCTTGATAAATATGCTCTTTGAGGTAAATAAAAAACATCTTTTGGATTCTTTGGAATTGTTAATTCGGGTTGTTGTTGTTGTTCTTCATCGCCATTAGTTTTGGATATAATAGGCCAAAGTCCACCCAAAATTCTAAATAAAGAAGATTTCCCACATCCATTTGGTCCTGCAATTAATAAATGATCACCATGTTTGATCCTGAAAGATAAAGATTCAACTAATGTAATATTTGTTGGAGTGATTAATGGGATGTTTTTAAATTCAATAACTTGATCATCGTATTTAATATGGTTAGCTTTTGCTAAAATCAATTCTTTATTTGCAGAAGTATTATCTTCAATAGTTAAAGATTTTGAAATTTTATAATTATCTTTTTCAATTTTAATCAAACTTGATTTGAATTCTGATAATCTGTTGAGATAACCAACAACCTGTTGAATTTCTTTTCTTGATGTAATCAACATTCCTAATGAAGAAGAAGCACTCAATAACAAACGACGATTTGTAATAAAAGAAGCTGAAACGTTTGAATTTGAAATATCAATGTTGTTAAATTTGTTTAGAAAAATTGGGGTTGAACATAAGATTAAACCACAAGCACCCCAAGTATATTTAACAATGAAATTAATTGCCACATCATAAACAGCTCTTGCCCTTATTTCATAATTCGTGAAATTCTCCAATTCATAATAAGATTTATCCAAGATATCTAATTCTCTATTATGACCTCTTAATATACCAATTTGTTCACTAAAATTTGAAATTCTTGAATGTAAAGATCTAAAAACCCCTTCTAAATTAGATCTTTCCACTGCTATTTTAGTGAAATTAGGAGAAATAATTTTCAATAAAACAGAACTTAAATGAGCAATAATTCCTAAAATTAAAGTACCTTCACCAGAACCAGATTTTGCCAATTCAAATGAACAAAGAATTAAATCCAAGAGCGGTTTTAAGATATGATTTGGCAATTGAGAAATTGAACTTGATAAATTATTGACATCAATTGTAATTCTTTGATTTGGATCTTTAATATTCAAATCATTAGGATTATTATTCATGTGAATCAAAGTGTAATAGTTTGGCATTTTATTTTTTGGTAAATATAATTCCATTAATCCTTTTGTGATATTTTTATTGATGTTTAATGATAATTGAGAAGTTGTAAACGTTAATAAAGAATTTGTTATTGATGCAGGGATACCAAGTAACATCCATTTAAGCAATAACTTGAAAAAAGTTTTGGTTCTTTTCTTGATTAAAGAACTAACAAGTAAACCATCTAACGATGCAACTTTTAAAGTTAATAAAGCTCTAGTGGTTAAAAGAATGAGTTGTAAAATGAAGTAGAAAACCACTGGTGATTTATAAGAAGGGAAGATAGAGGTGATGATTTTCTTGACAGATTCTTTGTGCAAACTAGAATTTTTCTTGTCTTTTGCAGCTGGTGTTATTGTATTGGAAGTAGTGATAAGTGCATTGTCTTTTGAATCAACGGGTTCTTTCAAGTCTTGTTCGTTACTTAAGCTGCCTGATTTGGGTTTTGAAGCTCTAATTGTGAAAAAAAGAAGCACCACATAGGAAGTTTTGAGAAGAACGTTTTTGTTGTTCTTGTAGAGTTGAAGTAGTGTCATTTTGGTGTTAATGTTTGTTGAAAATTGAGGAATTGTGAATTTAAACAATTTAAATTGTGCCAAATTTTTATATTGATTGCTGCACAGGCCCAATAAAAAATGACGTTATTATATAAGTGGAGTACAAAAAAAAAAAAAAAAAAAAAAAAAAAAAAAAAAAAATAGGCCTAAAAGTGGCGCATGATGTGGCAAGTGGCAAATAACTGAGATATTTGGTCTTTTGGAGCACGGATTTCATTGTTGAAGAGTCTCTTTCAGCTGCTGAAACTGCTGCTTGATGGTGTCCATCTGGATCTTAATCTCTTGTTCGCGTTGAGCATAGAAAAACTCGCAAATCTGGACAATTTTAGGCACAGATTCGCCACCAAGTACACCAACAGCATCGTTCCCATTCCCATTGGCATTGGCATTGATCCCAGTAGTTGTAGTACCCAAGTCTGTCTCCATCAGCTCATCCACTGCTTGCTGAAACTGCTCAGTGCTTTCAATGGCTGGCGAGTTGTGGTGGGACAACAAATAAACCGGGTGGCTCACGTACTCGCTGAAAAGCGTCTCTGCAGTGCTGTCCGTGGCGCTCTGCTCAATGAGCTGTGCCAGTAGCAATTTGTCGCGCGTGTTGAGCAGTTGCAACGCGCTGCTCATCTCAGTTCTTCTTTCTTCAACAAGTGTAAAAGTAAACAAAAAATTAAATTTAAAATCAAAATTAAAATCAAAATTAAAATCTCACACTAGAAGAGTGCTTTGCCGATGAACGACACACAGTGGCAGCCTCTGCTGGAACAGCAGTCCAAGTCCAAGTCCAAGTCCAAGATTCCCATCAAGACACGCCAGGTCTCAGTGCCTATCCAGCTGATTGACGACTCAAACTACACAAACGTTAAGAAATCAGCAATCCCCAGAATCACATCGTCGCCTTTCCTGAACAACAGGGTCGTGACTCTATCCAACTCGCCAGAAACACCTAAATTTCCACAAAATAGTTCACAGCAGCAGGTGCTTTCCACTATAGAGACAAACTCACCTCTGAACTCCATGAATAAATTGTCAAATAAACTTGTGAATATGTCTTTGCACTCTCCTTCACCAAGACTATCAGCCAACACACAGTCTTCTGCAACCAAAAGATCAAAAGTCTCAACTCCTCAAAATAGACAATATAATACAACAAGACACACATCTCTGAATTCAGCTTCTACAGTCAAGAAAACCAATCATTACAACACAACTAGAATATTTTCTTCAGACTCCCCTTTACTAGAAAGACTCACGAGATCAACAACAGCATCAGATCTGAAAATCTCTTCAACTGTACGGCTCAAAAAATTACCTTTAAACTCATCAACTCCTACAAATCAAAAACTGATTGTACAAAAAAGAAGAGCCAATACTTTAAGGGCAACTAATATGGATTTTTCACAACCATCTCCAATAAAACCAAAACAAAAACAAAGATCTAAAACTCAAACTTCAGCATCGTTTCCATCTTCAACAAATAAAGGTGAAAAAATATCAAATATAACTGAACTTTATCAAGATTTATTATCATTTGAAAAAACCAATCTTAAATGTCTTGAATGGAATCAATCATTCCCAATTAAAACTTTCAAAACAGAAAATTTAGATTATGAAACTCTAACCCCATATGAAAAGCAAGAAATCATTAAATTGAAAAACATTTATTACATAAATGAAGATTTAAGTTCAAGAATTATACCCAATTCAAATAACCCTTATAATTTTGGATTTGATGATCCTAAAAAAAATTTGATAATAAACACAAATGATCATATTTTATATAGGTATCAAGTTATAACAAAATTAGGCACAGGAATGTTTGGAAATGTCTTGAAATGTTTTGATCATAAATCTAAAAAAATCGTTTCAATTAAAATCATGAAAAATGATATCAATTGGTCATTACAATCAATAAATGAAATTAAAATTTTGAAAAAATTAAATAACAGTGAAAATATCTTAAATTATTTTGAACATTTTAATTTTAGATCCCATATTTGTGTTGTTAGTGAACTTTTATTCCTGGATTTATTTCAAATCTTACAAGCAACAAATTATAAAGGATTTGATATATCAATTATCAAACAATTCTCAATTCAATTATTAAATGGATTGAATTTCATTCATTCACAAAATATTATTCATGCAGATTTAAAACCTGAAAATATTATGCTTTGTGATCCAAATTCATTCAAGATTAAAATCATTGATTTTGGTTCTTCTTCAATAGATAATCATATCTCATTTCCTTATATCCAGTCAAGATTTTATAGATCTCCTGAAGTGTTATTAGGAGCAAGGTATGATACACAAATCGATATTTGGTCATTTGGTTGTATCATTTATGAATTGTTTATGGGCACTCCATTATTTCAAGCAAAGAATGAAATCCATTTATTTAATTTAATTGTTAAATTAATTGGATTCCCAGATAAATCAACTATTTTAAATTATAGAAATGAACTTTTCACAAAAGGATCAGTTTTTAATCATCAGCAATTTAATGAATCAACAAATTCAAACCAAATTTATATTGATAAAGAAACTTTAATTTTCACAAAATTTGATAGACTAGGGAATTATAAAGGAAATAAAATTGAAAATAATGATATTGGGAATTTAAAAAGTTTAGAGAAAAAAATTTTATCATCTTTATCTACGTCTGCATGTTCTGGACAAGAAAATTTATATAAAAATGATAGGAAATTAAAATTATTTATTAGCTTCTTACAAAAAATTTTAAATTGGGATCATAAAAAACGATTTGATTCATTAAAATTATTGAATCATGAATTTTTATCTAGTTAAAACATCATCTATCAATTCAACAAAATACAAGATCTATTTTCTTTTCCACAATAATATCAGGCCAATATTTACCTGTAGTCCAACATTCTTCTAAAACTTCAATTGCCCTTTTAACATTTGAACAACCTAAATTACTTAATTTAACAAACCTCATTTTAAAAAAATCCCTTGATTCTTTAGTTTGTGATTCACATCCACATGTGAAAAGTGTGAAAAATATACAACATGCAGCAGTTATATCAGTTGGAATATTAGTTGTTAAAATTTCTTCAACTTTTCCAATTAAATTTTGAATTATTGATGAATTTGATGGCATTAATAAAATTCTTCTATAAATTTGTAAAATTCCTGATAGAACAAAAACTTTATTTGTTGCTCTTAAAATCTTATAACTTTCTAATTCTTTCAAATAATTTTTACCTTTGATTGGATTATTTTTAAAAAATTCATCTCTTTTATTTTCAGACATTTCTAAATACCCAATCATTTCTTCTTTAATCTCCAAAGCCCTATTGATCAATTGTGGTGATAATAATAAAGCAGATTCATCAGAGTTACTAGGAATTTTCAATTCACGTTCTTTAATCAATATTGAAATTTCGGCAAAATAGTACATAAATTTCATATCAAACCCCATAAATGGATCAATATCTTTAAATTTTGGAATCAAATGTAACGTTGATGGTACCACGCACGCCATAATTTCATGTTTAGATGCATCTTCATTAACAAAATGTGATGAACATAATGATCCAATGACATCTAAATATGTAAACCATCTAATTAAGAAAAAATTTATACTTGATTCATCTTCAATATCAAAAGTTACTAGATTTTTTATCTTGTATTGTGATTTTTCATCTGGGAAAGCTTTAATGACATTACGAGATGCAAGGATTTTTTTGGCTCCAAATAAATGCGATCTCCAATCAAATTTATCTGAAAAAAAAATGTTGAAACAACTTAATGATAATATTGTACCTAATGTATAGTCAGAATTAGCTTCAATTGGATCATTTAGTTTCACTGCTAAATCATTTAAAGTGTTTGAAAGTAATTCACCAATCAATTTTGTTGGTAGTTCAACCAAATCCTTTTTACGATAATGCTCTTCATGGATACTTAATGCTATTATTACTGATAACAAACCATTTGAATTGGAAGATAGTGCCATTCTAGGTAAAATGCATGAAAATGGATTATCTTTGTATAGATTTGGTGGAGCAGGAACCATGAATTTCGAATAAACTTGAATGAACTGATGATATTGATCTCTTAAGTAATCATTCTCAAGAAGCATATCCGGCAAATTCAAAATTGATATTGGAATATTGAATTCCAGTTGTGGTGTGTAGTTGAAGGTGTTTTCAAATGCTGTTGGATCATTATTTGTGAAAAAGTTCAAATCTTTAAAGATAATATCTTCATCATCTTGATATTTATCAAGTTCTTTCACTTTAAGTAAGTTTGGACTAAAACTGCTGTAGTCATCAAGATCAATACTATTCCATATCCTATTGTATTCATTAAAATCGGTACCAAATCCAGGTATCAACACATCGGTTAAATAATCTTTGGCAACAACGTTGGTTGTCTCTATGTTATGAAATATATTAAAAAACGAGCTGTTCATCTGTTGTGTATTCTGTTCATTTGCAGTGGTGACAACTTGTGCACTATTGATAGTATGTATCGTATCAGGTGAAACCACTGGTTCTTGTTTAATAGTCTGTTCAAAAGTTTGAATAGTTAAAAACCCATCATCACGACCAACCTTATTTTTAAAAGGTCTTCCACCCCAAGTCAGCTTAATTGAATAATCGCACTTCTTATTCAATCTCAAACAATTGGAACACACGGGTTTACCTTCATTACATTTAACTCTAGATCGTTTGCATGTCTGACAACCGTTTCTTGAACGGGAATGCTTGCGACGTTGTCTCTTAGCTTCATCTATCTTCATGATCTGATTTTTAATTAATCTCTGATACTTATACAATCATCGATGGTAGCAGTCGATGAATTCAGAAAACATTGAGAGATTGAAAGATATCACAGCATTATGTATTAATTAAGCGAAGTAAATTTCTATTTCAATTTTTTATTGGGGGAAAAAAAGTGGATCGTTTGGAACTTCTGAAAAGGGAAAGTGCTTCCTAATTTGACACAAAATTAATTGATTAAAAAGTTGATAACCAAAATATTCAAGATTCAAGAATCATAAAACAGTTTAAGCTTTATTAGAGGTAGTACTGGTCCCTGGATAACTGATAGATTGATAAGTGGTTATCAACTTTTTACGTCAGTGTTCTTTATATTAATTGTTCGAATATTAAGTCATAATTTTATTATACACTTCTTTCTAACTACTAGTATATCTTTACATAAATACAACATCAAGATTCATTTCCAAAATAACATCACTCCAACATTTCCCCGTGATCCAACATTCTTCTAAAATTTTCAATGGAGTTTCAACATCAACAGCACCTTGTAAACTTAAATCAATAATTCTATTTTGATAAAATTCTCTCATTTCAGAAGTTTGAGCTTCACAAGCACATGTAAAAATTGCAAAAAATAAACAATTTGATGCTGAAATATTTTCTGATGGTATAAAATTTTCTAAAATATTTTGAACTTTTTCAATAATATTTTGAACTAAATTTGAATTTGATGGGAGTAATAACACTCTTCTATATAATTGTAATAATACACATAATGAACTGATTGTATTTGTTGAGCGTAAAATTGTATATGAATCAATCATTTCATTTAGTTTACTGGTTGGATCTTGTTGAATTTTCCTTAAAATTACATCTCTTTGTAATTCCGAAGTTTCAAGATAATTAATTAATGATCTTTCCAAATTCAAAGCTTTTTCAATCAATAATGGTGATAGCGTATTAACATCTTTAAAATTTAGTTCTCGTTCTTTAATTAGTTTAGCAACTTCAGCATAAAATTTCAAAAAATTTAAATCAATTCCCATAAATGGATCAATATCACTCAATGTTTCTTTTAAATCTTGTCCATTATTTGGAAGTTCCCAAGACATTGGAACATGATTAATTGCTTGTTCATTTATAATTGTTGATGAAAATAATGAGCCAATGATATCCAGATACATATACCATCTTAAAAAGAAAAATGAAACACTTGATTCAGGTTGCATATCAAATGTAAATGTTGTTTCAGGTTCAGCAGTTTGTAAGATTGTTGAATTAAGATTTTGATGATTTTTTTCATAATTTGAAGTTAATATTGAGTTTTCAGATTCAATAAATTTTTTTTCATTGATAGTTGAATTAATTGGTTTAAATAAACCTCTTGAATATAAAATTTTTTTAGCACCAAAAAGATGAGATCTCCAATCACATCTTTCTGAATGGTAAATATTAAAACAACTAAGAAGCAATATGGTTCCTAAAGTGATATCAGATTGAGCTAGTTGTGGATCATTTAATTTCCCATATAAATCTTTTAAAGTTCTAACTATTAATGAATAAATCAAATCTTTTGGTTCAGAGATTTTTCTTACTTGACAACTTTGACATAATGAAAGTGCAATCATTACAGATAATAAACCATCAGAATTATTACCCATTGCCATACTTGGAAGTAATGTAGTGAATGGATTTTTTTTATAGAATTTAGTTGGAGCTGGAACTAATTGTTTTGAGAAAACTTCAAGATATTCAAAATAAGCTTTTTTAAAAGTTGGGTTTTCTAATAAAATATCTGGTAAATTTATAATGGTTGGTGGAATTGCTGTAAAAAATGATTGTTTCATTATTAATTGCGTTTCATTATTCAAAATTTGAGAAACCATTTCATCAACTTCTTGGTTGTTTGTATTGTTTATAAAAGTTTCAGTAGATGGTAATGGCGCTGTTTGTGGATATGTTATTGAATTAGTTTGAGTGTAATTATTAGTAGTATTAATTTGTAAGTCATCCATTGAAGATCTATTCAAACTCATGGTGTTTTCAATAATGTTTAAATCAGATTCATCAACAATATCATCATCATCATTATCATCATTCCGAGGATAAATTGGATTCAAATCTTCATCCATGTGCTTCTCTTTCAACTTGAAATCAACAGGGTATTGATCAATAAGATGACTAAAACTAGGTAATAAGACATTATTTATATATTCTTTTGCTGGTTTATTAGTAGTTTTTAATTTCAGAAAATTATCAGCAACTGTAATTTTATGATTATAACCTGTATTTGAGTTTGTTGGAGGACTATGATGTTGTTGATCAAGAGGTGAAGGAGTATTAGTAAGTGGAATTGAATTTAAATTCATCATTTCTTCAGAATTTAGGCCATTGGATAATTCCATTAGAAGGTTAGTTGTATCAATTGGAGGAATATCAATGGAATCATTTCCTTGTTCATCCTTCACACTAAAACTTGTAGTTAAATCACTAATATCATGATCAATTTCAGTTAAAATAGCATCATTATTTGTAGAAGCTCTTGAACTTGGAGCAGTAAAAGAAGACTCAATTGTGAAAGTGTCATTGATAGGGGATGTTGATCCGGATGATGAGTTAGAAGATAAAGTTGTAGAGTTAGCCTGAGTAGCCTGAGCAGCAGCCTGAGCAGCAGCTTTTCTGCTTTCAATAATGGATTTTCTTTTTTCAAAAGAATCTATAGTATGAGCACCTGAATTCAATGCTGTTTTGTTCTTGAAAGGTCTTCCACCCCATATGAGTTTTATGGAATAATCGCATTTGATTCCGAGTTCTTTGCAATGAGAACATGAAGGTTTCGACTCATCACATTTAAATTTTGTTTTTTTACAATGATGGCAACCAAATCTTGATCTTTTAGTTTTTTGTTTAGAACCAGGATTGGATGGTTTGGAGACTCTTTTGGAAGGAGCTGATGATGAGGTTTGAGTACTTGGAGTTGGTGTGATGTGTTGTGTGAGAATGGTCATTTTACTGGCAGCTTGGAAGTATCAGCTCTTAAGCATAAAGCGCAGTATTGTTGTGAACTTTGAAGCAATTGTTGCAGCAGCAGGCACTTGAAAGCTCTTGACTGTTGGAATATCCTCGATCTGTGTAGATACTCTGAATAGAAATAGCAGGTGCCAGGGTCCCTTAATTTCACTTGAGAATACTAAAGAAAGCAAGTGGGATCCTGACAGTATTAATATTATCTGTACTTGTACATATTCATAACTTATAAGTTATAAGTTAGGGGACTATTATCTATAGGCCTACAGATTCATCCAGATCTGAGTTACATATGACAGTACATGATAGAATTCGATGGTCGACCAGTGCACTCACTGTGCACAGTGCAGTACAGACCAGCTGCAGGCTGCAGTCAACCAAAATGGTGTTGGAAGAGGACGAATTAGATTCAAGTTTCAGTGATTTGTGATAGACACAATCATAGACATCAACGATCAGGTTCTATGCTTCAGCCAGTCACGACTCAAGGAGTCACCTCAACTTTCAAGCTAGCACCTCGGTCGTATAAATCATCACCACAAGTTGATGTAGTTAACTGTTATAAGATAGTTTCAACTTTTAAGGGTTCACTTTAGTTCACTTTAAAATGCTAGATAGTTAGATAACCAGAACCGAAATTCCAATTGGTGAATTTGGAAAAGATAACTATGAACTCTGTGTGGTGCTTCCCAAAAATGCCAAAACAGGCAGGTGCAATGGGCTCTAAGTGGCTGCCAGCAGTGGATTTGGTCTCATGTCCGTCGTTGATGTTATAGACTCTGGAACCAGTTGGAAGTTGAAACTAGCTTTATATCAACTTTCATCAACAGAAATGTAGAATATTCAAGAATCAACAGTGTTCAACGAGCTAAGAGGACATTCTTTGCTTTAAATACTAGACTTTTTGTGTCAATATTCAGCAGTGAGCACTTAATTCGCTCGTTAAGAGCAAATATTTGAAGACCCACCAAAAACCGAGCACATTAAATCCTGATTCAGGAGTCAGGAGTCAAGAGTGAATTTCTTATATAAGAACGTCTACAGTAAGTATAAAAGCTTATGATGAAACTACGTCTACGTCTGATATTGTATCCTCGGTCCTCAATCTCAGAGTTTACAGATTTATTAATGTAAAATATAAATCAAACACCGTTATCTTTATAAATTTATAATGGTATGAAATATGTCTTGTTACTCCTTAACCTGACATTATCTTTCTTTTTTCTCCTTTATAAACCCAACTACATTAGTATTTACTACATACATAGTTCAAGTTCCAAAAACCCAAGAATCATGTACTGAATTATTAATCGTGAAAAGACTTTGAATAATTGTTCATTTTGAATAGTAACTTTGAAAATCCATTCAAACTTCATACAGTAAGAACATTCATAATAAAACCTATATTTCCTTAAAACTCCTATAAATACAAAACACCAATATTCAAAAGATAAAAAATAACTAAAGTATTAATGCAATATAAAATCAACATAATTCATCACCAATCATCATCTAAAGCATCAAATCTTCTTTTATTCAACTCTCTTGACTCTTCCCCAATAGATTTCAATCTATCATCAACATGAGCATCCCATTCTTCCAAACTTGAAGTACTTCTAAATGATGAGCTTTGATTGGACAGTAATGGAGGAATAACTATATGAGAAGGTAAGGGAACTCTTTTAAATGCTGAAACTGTATTGTTTTCTCTTTCATATTCTAATTGATGGATGCTTGTACTAGCCGACGTTAAATTGTTTGATAAACGGGCTGATTGATTTGATCCTGATGGTAATTGATATCCATCAGAAACTGATTTTCTAATTCTCATTGGAACTGTGGTTTGTAAATCAAATTGATGTGGGTATTGCTGTGGTGCAACTGTGCTTGATGTTTGTGGTCTTTTTGTCGTCGTGGACATAATTCTCTTTCTCAATGTGTGTGCACTGTGTTCTTCTGAGTTTTAAGCAAATTCTAGTAAAAATTTATGAACGTTTTTATTTTATTTTGCTTTATTCAAAAGGGATGAATTTCAAGAAAAATTAAGAAAAATTGTATCACGTGATTTATTTGATTTGGTCATGTGACTAATCATGTGATCAGTCATGTGATGCTTTTTTTTTGAATTTTTGTTTTGATTTATATTTGAAATAACTGGAGTCCAACACGAAGTTACAACAAATAAACAAACACAAAATGAATGGAAACCATAGCAGTAATAAAGTATTAAAGCTAAAAGATTGGTGCAGATCAAATGTTCTCAAAGTTTTCAACGTCCGTGAATTAAACAACCGTTTCCAAAGATTAAATTCCCTAGATCTGAAATATTATCAAGATTATGAGATCACTTGTTGTTGTTGTGCTTCTTTTAAGAAAACACTTAGTCAATTGAATTGTCAATTATCAAATTTACATAAACATTTGAAAAAACTGGGTCATGATCAAATGGCTATGAAATTAAATAAATTGAATGATTTAAATTTGACACATTCTGAAAATGATGATGGTGATGATAATGATAATGATAATGTTATAAATCTAAACAGCTTGAGATACACGTCAATGAGCATAACTCCCAAAAACAACCCCGATGCTAGTAACCCAAATGAAGTTGATGACCAGGTTTCAATTGATATTGATATTGATATTGATAATAACAACAATGATTATACTGATTTCAATATTGATGATAATACAGAAACTATAACCCAACCTACATCTTCAAACAATCAATTTAGAAAACTGAGTGATGCATTTGAAAATGAACCATCAACGTCCGCTTCCAGTAAAAAACAAAAATCTATACCATCCATGTCCATGACAAATTTCGACATTTATAATTTATTGATTGAACAAAATCTACCCATAAGTTGTGTTTTAAAATCATCATTTTTTCTTAAACTTGCTCAACTATCTGATATTGATATTAACTCATTAACAGAAAAAAAATTCAATTTAGAAATAATTAAGAAATTCATCATTAATAGAATTAAAATTTTTCATGATTTGCAAAAATGTCAATCAATTTGTATTACTGTAAATGAAACACTTTTTAACTCAAACAAATGTTATCTATTTATTGTTGCAACCTTCATTAATAATGATTTTGTTCAAGTTGAAAAATTAATTGATTGTTTACCAATTACAGAAAACTATATTAAAGGTGATGAAGTTTTTAAAATTTTAGAAAAATTTAAAATTGTTGATAAAATTGAACAATTGACTATTAATGGTGATTCAAAAACTTTAAGATTGATAAAACAACATCAAAACTATACACATCCAATTGGATTTTTACCCTTGATTGATGAAATAGCTCAAATTATCATAGATTCTTTTAAATTTCCTAAACAATTCCCAACATCAGATCAACCAATATCTCAAATTTTTTCACAAACAGCTTCAATTGTATTACAAAAATGTCGATACTTGATTCAATCAATTAAAAAAAACAATTTTCTAACTGATAAGTTCAATAAAGAGTGTTTAAATCAACAACTTCCATTGACAAATCTTAATTTTGGTGATTATAATGATTGGACTTCAAATTTTAAAATGATTGAATCTTGTTTATTTTATCAACCCGCATTAAATTCAATCTATAACTTCATTGCAAATGAATTTGATAAATTATCTGATCTTGATATACAATCAAAATCTGAAATTTTAAGCAAATGCTGTTTAAACACTCAAGATTGGTCTATTATCGAAGCTTTATATCTTGGTTTGAAACAGTTGTATGATTTAAAGAAAATAATTAGTGAAAATGATTTGTTGGTGAAGAATAATGGAATGTGGGATTTAAAGAAATCACTGGTTATTTGATGAATTTACAAATGATTAAAGCTTTAAAAATTGATTTTTTGAAATCTTTAAAATCATATATTGAAGGTTCAACAAATGATCAGGAGATAAATTTGTTAGAAATTATTGATTTTATTAATAAAAGTTCAGTTTGTGAACAAGATAATAATCATTTAAAAATTGATAACAAATGTTGTATTTGTGATAATGGACAAATCAAAGGGTTTGATTTTAAAAGTATAGACTTCCAATATTTGGTAGTTGATTTTGTTAAAACTCTTGAAGTTGTTTTAACAAAGGTTTATTGTAAAAGTACAAATTTAGATGCAGAAAATAACAAACCTGCTAAACCAATTAATATTTCGAAAAGTTCAATATTATTGTTGTTATCAAATTTACCAAATGATTCTTTTCAAAAAATAAGTCAAATACTAAAAGAAAGTTTTATCAATTTTTCAAAAGATAAAAACAATCCATTAGTTTCTTCTTTTTTAAATCCAAACCAAAAATTAAAAATGTTATTATCATTTTTCAAAATCAATTCCAAAATGTTGAAAAATGAAATGATTCAAATCACTAAAAATATTTTGGTTGATGTTTTTTCTAATGATGATGGATCTTTAAATGATTACAATGATAATGAAATTTCACAATGGGTTTTGGATGAATTAGAATTGAATTTGAGTCAAATGTTAGTTAATTATTGCCATAATCATTTAGAAGTGGATTTGCAAAAATTGGATTTAATGAATGGGGATATTTTAGGTGTTAATGAAGACGGGTTGGAATGTATAAGATCAAAAGTAAAAGTTGTGATTAATGAAGATAATAAGCGAGTTTGGGATGATGATAATTATGATTTAAATTTTATTGAAAAATTGATTGTTAATCAAATTAATGATCCTTATAGAAATGATGTTTTTAATTTGAGAAAAATTGGTCATCACACACCAGGTGAATTGGTTATTAAATTGGTAATTACAAAGTTGATTGAAGGTATGATTGAGCTTAATGATTCTATTGGAATTTATTCAAATAATGAAGATTATCAATCTGATGAAAATACACAAGTTCAATTAAATTTAGATTCACCAGGTTTAAAATCATTAATTGAAAAATTATTACCAAATCATAATTTTGAAAACCATATATCATTTTCTTCAAAAGGACAAATTACATCAAGAGTTGAACAACAATGTATGAAAGAAATCATGAACTATTTAACTTTTACAAATCATTCAAATTTGTTATCTACAACTGATACTCAATTGATAAGTACTACTGATTATTTAAAATTTTGGAAAGTGTTGAAAAATGAATGTCCGTTATTGTCAGAATATGCTAAAAAATTTGGAAGTATGGGCTCATCAACATTGATTTCTAAACAAGTTTTAAAGAATATTGAAACTGATAATAAAAATCCATTATTGATAAAGATGTTGAAAATATTGAAAATTAATGATCTAAAGGAATTGGAACAAGATGTAGGTACTATGCAAAGTTTTATTAATGACGGATCAACTGGTATTTTTAAAAATTCAATATGTTCATTTGTTGAGAAAAACGGATTTGATACGTTTCAAAAATTAGTTTTGGATGATTTCCCAAAGGATACAATTGATGATATCTTAATAACAAAATTCAAGTGTATCTTATTGAAAAATGTGAACATTAAAGAAAGAGAAGAATCTGATATTAATGAATATGAAGAGTTTTCAGATGATGATAGTACATTAATTAATAATAACTTGGAAGGAAATCAAGGCGTTATTGATGGTACTTTTATGGAAGTTTTTGAGCAAGTGATGAACCCGATATTGGATTCATTAATTGCAGATCAACATCATGAGTCAGCTGTACGTCTTGATGAAATAGATCAATTTCCAAACTTCGTATCAGTCGTCGATGAAAATTTTGAATTTTTGAATTCGTATATTTCCAAAATGTGTCATTTTTAATCAATTTAAACTGACAATACAACAAATTAATCCAATGATCAATCAAACAATTTACAACAGTAACTCATTGTATCTACAGTCTACTCCAATAAATCAAAACAATTGTTCAAATTGAATTTATTTCTAAGCTGACGTAATTGCTGACCATTTCGCTTGAATTTTCACTTAGTGACACTTTTCAAACAAAAATTCCTCTATGTACAGCAGAAAGCGATTAAAACAATTCTTTCAACAACTATTTAAATGTAGATTTCTCCCACCAGAAAACTTTTCATTCAACTCATTAATATTATAACCACATCTGCAATTGAAAAGAGAATACCAAAATGTCATTAATCAATATTTCTTCAGAAGAAACCGTTAAATTAGAACAAGAATATTCAGCTCATAATTATCATCCATTACCAGTTGTTTTCCATAAAGCATCAGGTGCTCATGTTTGGGATCCAGAAGGTAATGAATATTTGGATTTTTTATCGGCTTATTCTGCAGTCAATCAAGGACATTGTCATCCAAAAATTATTGAAGCATTAGTTGATCAAGCTTCAAAATTAACATTATCATCAAGAGCATTTTCATCAGATGTTTTTGGTCTTTATGCCAAATATATCACTGAATTTTTCAATTATGAAATGGTACTACCAATGAACACTGGTGCTGAAGCTGTGGAAACCGCGTTGAAATTAGCTAGACGTTGGGGTTATGTTAAAAAGGGAATTCCAACAGATGAAGCAATTATTTTAGCTGCAGAAAATAATTTCCATGGTAGAACAATTGGTATCATTTCAATGTCAACTGATCCGGATGCAACTAATCAATTTGGACCATTTGTTAAGAATACTGGACCAATTATTCCAGGTACTAATAAAATTTTAAGATATGGGGAAATTTCTGATATTGAAGAAGCTTTTAAAAATGCAGGTGATAAAATTGCAGCAATTTTGTTAGAACCAATTCAAGGTGAAGCAGGTATTGTTGTTCCACCAACTGATTATTTAACAAAGGTTTCTGAATTATGTAAACAATATAATGTTTTATTAATTTGTGATGAAATTCAAACCGGCATTGCTAGAACAGGTAAATTATTATGTTATGAACATTCACCAAATGTTAAACCAGATATTGTTTTATTAGGTAAGGCAATTTCAGGTGGAGTTTTACCAGTTAGTGCAGTTTTATCATCAAAGGAAATCATGTTGACATTAGAACCAGGTTCTCATGGTTCAACATATGGTGGTAATCCATTAGCTTCCAGAGTTGCAATGGCTGCATTACAAGTTGTTAAAGATGAGAATTTAGTTGAAAGATCTGAAAAATTGGGACAATTTTTAAAAGAGAAATTATTAGATTTACAAAAAGAAAGTAATGGAATTATTAGTGAAGTTAGAGGATTAGGTTTATTGAGTGCAATTGTTATTGATCCATCTAAAGCTAATGGTAGATCCGCATGGGATTTATGTTTATTAATGAAAAACCATGGAGTTTTAGCTAAACCAACACATGATCATATTATTAGATTGGCACCACCTTTAGTTATTTCAGAAGAAGATTTATTAAAAGGTGTTGAATCTATTAGATTGTCATTAGCAGAATTACCAACTGCAGAAAAAGCACATCATTAAACTTGTTTATATTTCTTGCATGTCATCTAATTAAGAATGTGTTTTGAATTGCTTATCTCACTGTTGTAGATTCAAGATTGACACAATTTATTTAAAAATAGAAGTTTCGACCGTACTGGTTGAAACTTGAAACTTGACAGTTGTCTTCCAGGGGTTGTACGGGTGGGCCTCAAATATTTAGCAATCTTTTACCAGAATCCAAGATTAATATACGTGGCATCCTTAATACCCATAATTAAAATGTCCTTTCAACCTTGTCCCGTGGATTGAGTTTAAGTGAGACAGAAACCTTGTGAGTTGTAGAGTAGTAACTTCTAGGTAGTTAAGTAGAAGTATGGTGCCATGATTCAATGATTGTGATCGCTCTTTATGACTAACTGGAAAGAGGGAGATGAAGTGGTACATCAGGTTAACACTTGTAGCTATTAACTATCAACAGCTGGATCTTTTCTTCACTACATAGTACATAGTACATATAACATAATTCTAACCATAGAAGACACATGAGTCAAGTTGTAACTAGTAACTACGTGCTCACTGCTCACTGCTCACAGCTTCAAGTTTCAACCACCTCATGCTGCTGCATGTCATTTCCTACAATTTGAAAATGAGCATCTGATGAGTTGAGTTCTTGGTGGTTTTCTTGGGCAATTGTGTAGAGTTTTACAGAGCAAGTAGAATATGAACTACATCAATGTATAGCTACAGTATTAAGCTACACAATGGTGTAACTACCATCATTCTACCACACTTCCAACCAAACTTATCACAGAAATTAGCAGAATTTCTATATTAATCACTGCATCAGCAGACGGTTTTTCCTCAAGTGGCAAAAAAAAAATGCTTTGACTTCTAGGAGCTGCGAAAAGTATAAATTCAGCCTACGATCCTTGTTTTTGCTATTAAATTGCTTTCTTGTGTTCTTAATATATTTAATAAATTATCAATTGAATCCAATTCATTAATTTATAACAAAACAACAAAACAATTCTCTATCAAAATGGTCACTGTCGGTATTAATGGTTTCGGTCGTATTGGTCGTCTTGTCTTAAGAGTCGCTTTATCCAGAAATGACATCAAAGTCGTTGCTGTCAACGATCCTTTCATCGGTGCTGATTACGCCGCTTACATGTTCAAATATGATTCCACTCATGGTAAATACAAAGGTGAAGTTAAAAGTGAAGGTTCAAACTTGGTCATTGATGGTACCACCATTAAAACTTACCAAGAAAAAGACCCAAAAAACATCCCATGGGGTAAAGATGGTGTTGATATCGTTATTGACTCCACTGGTGTTTTCACCACTTTAGAAGGTGCTCAAAACCACATTGATGCCGGTGCTAAAAAAGTTGTTATTACTGCCCCATCTAAAGATGCTCCAATGTTTGTTATGGGTGTCAATGAAGATAAATACACTCCAGATTTAAACATCATTTCAAATGCTTCTTGTACCACCAACTGTTTAGCCCCATTAGCTAAAGTTATCAATGATAAATTCGGTATTGAAGAAGGTTTAATGACCACCGTTCATTCTATCACTGCCACCCAAAAAACTGTTGATGGTCCATCCCATAAAGACTGGAGAGGTGGTAGAACCGCTTCTGGTAACATCATTCCATCTTCCACTGGTGCTGCTAAAGCTGTCGGTAAAGTTATTCCAGAATTAAACGGTAAATTAACTGGTTTATCATTAAGAGTTCCAACCGTTGATGTTTCTGTTGTTGATTTAACCGTCAAATTATTGAAAGATACTACTTATGATGAAATTAAAGCTGCTGTTAAAGAAGCTGCTGAAGGTAAATTGGCTGGTGTTTTAGGTTACACTGAAGATGCTGTTGTTTCCACCGATTTCTTATCTGATTCAAGATCTTCTATCTTTGATGCTTCTGCTGGTATCTGGTTATCTCCAAGATTTGTTAAATTGATCTCTTGGTATGATAATGAATATGGTTACTCTACCAGAGTTGTTGATTTAGTTGAATTTATTGCTAAAAAATTGTAAAATTTTGGTAATAAAAGTAAATTATAGCAACAAATAAATTAATAAACTACTGGTTATGAATCATGATCGTTTACGTCTACAAATAAATATTTAATTGATTAACTTTACACATGTTGTAGTTTCATAAATTTTTTATATTAAATTTTGAATCTTGATTAATGATTGAAAAAAAAAAAAGTTTTTCCGTTTAGGCTATTTATTTGCAAAACGTCTTTTCTTCCGTTAGTCGGAAATATGGAAGCTTTTCACTTCCCAAAATAGATGTATTACCTAAACTAGTGATTTGCACTATTATTTCCTAAAATAGTAAATAATGTGTCACGTGTCATGAAAATTACTAAAAAGTTAAAACACAAAGCTGAAATTTGTCGAAAACGTTCTTTAAAGCCTAAACTTAAGTTAAAAGCGTCAAATCAGGGTTTTTCTCTTAATTTATAATTTTTGGCTGTGCCTGGCATAATTTATTTCACAAATTTATAATTATTTCATTTCAATCAATTAGTTGTTTTGTTTACAATTCCTACTCAGAATTTTACATGTCTCCCGCACCCGCAGCACCCACAGAAACCATCTCTTTTCAACACGTCTCCTTCTTAACTTTCCAAGCAGTCGTCGAAGTCATCTTAGTTTGTTTAGCAGGTTGGTGGGCCGCAAAAACAAAATTACTTGATAAAAAAGCTCAGAAATATGTTTCCATTTTGAACGTTGATATCTTCACTCCTGCATTGATCTTCTCCAAATTGGCACCTTCATTGTCCCTTAAAAAAATTTTGGAAATCATCATTATACCCATTTTTTATGCTTTATCTACTGGAATTTCTTATATTGTCTCCAAAATCGTCTCCAAATATTTGAACTTGGATGAATATGAATCAAATTTTGTCACTGCTATGAGTGTTTTTGGGAACTCCAATTCATTACCTGTTTCATTAACAGTGGCATTATCTTATACTTTACCAAACTTGGAATGGGATGACATCCCTGGTGATAACCCTGATCAGGTTGCTTCAAGAGGTATCTTATATTTGTTGATCTTCCAACAAATTGGTCAAGTTTTACGTTGGTCTTGGGGTTATAACACTTTATTGAAAAGAAAACCTGTCGCTGATGATGATTTAGAAGCTGGTGTTCCTCAAATCACGGTTACTGCAAATACTGATGATTCTTCAAATAAACCTCGTGATAATTTGGTTCCAAACACTAATTCTTCGTCCCTGTCTAGCTCTAGATCCAGCAGTGAACAATTGCTAGTGTCTGCTGATGCTATTGTGGATGATTATGATATTGATCAAGAATCAAATGTTTTCAAAAGATATTTTTATCGTGCTAGATATTGGGTTAGAAAAGTTTTAAGTGCAATGAATCCTCCTTTATATGCAATGGCTGCTTCAGTGTTTGTTGCCTCAATTCCTCCGTTACAAAGAGCTTTCTATGTTAACAATGGATTTGTTCAAAATACTATCTCACAGGCAATTACTCAATTAGGTTCAGTTTCTATTCCTTTGATTTTAATCGTCCTAGGTTCAAACTTATACCCTTCAAATGAAACTCCCCCAAAAACTCCCCATTATAATAGAATTGTTTTTGGTTCATTAATTTCAAGAATGATCATTCCTCCATTGATTCTATTACCTTTAATTGCTATTGCAGTTAAAGTTTCTGATACTTCAATTTTAGATGATCCAATTTTCTTAGTTGTTGCATTCATTTTAACAATTTCACCTCCTGCAATTCAATTATCTCAAATTTGTCAGTTAAATGAATTATTTGAAAAAGAAATGGCTGGTGTGTTATTTTGGGGTTATGTTGTTTTAACTTTACCAACTACTATTGCCATTGTTTCTGCTGCATTATCTGTTTTGAGCTGGGCTATGGATTAGCCGGTCAACTGTTTCAATATCACTATCAGATTATTTTTTTTTTTTTATGTTATGATTATTCATTTATCTTTACGTTTTAACTTTTATCATTATTTTAGTTCGTTGGCGTTTTCTCTTTGTAAACCTATATATCATATAGCAATAAATATCAATTATTGATTGAATGATTAGTAAATTAACTCAAAAACAAGACACTACAATCTCCATAATGATTGTTTTAATTTACAGTATCTATTTACATTGAATAATTATCTCATGCTTGAGTCTTTTCTTTAACTTCCTTATCTTTTTCAGCTTCTTTAACTTCTTTAACAACTGGTTCATTCTTAACATCACCAAATAAAATATCAAAAGTTTCTTTATAATCTTTAACAAAATGAACTTTCATTCCTTCTTTTAAATAATCATCTAAAGAATCATAATCTCCTTTATTTTCATATGGGAAAAAAATCTCAAAAATTTCATTTGATCTTGATGCAATTAATTTTTCACGAACTCCTCCAATTTTTAAAATTTTTCCAGTTAATGAAATTTCTCCAGTCATTGAAATTGGTGGCAATGGTTTATTTAAAGCTAATGAAATTAATGCTGTGGTGATTGTTGAACCAGCACTTGGTCCATCTTTCTTAATAGCACCTTCTGGACAATGTAAATTAATTCTATGAGTTTCAAAATAATCATTTTTAACAAATGATTTTGCCACTGAAAAGGCAATTGATACACTTTCAGTCATAACCTCACCTAATTGACCAGTGGCTCTAACTCCTGTTTGATTAGTTTTTGGTCCATCTCCAATCAATTTTTCACCGGTGGCTTCAACAAATAATGCAGCTCCTCCCAATTGTGTCCATGCAAGTCCCATTATAACACCTGCTGGGGTTGGATCTGAATATAATCGTTCACTTGAAAAAATTTGTGGTCCAATATAGTCAATTAAATCAGTTTCTTTGATTTCTAATTTATAATCTGCTGGAACTTGTAATTTTGGAATCTTGGTTTCTTCAATTAAAACAGTTTCTTTATTTGTTATTGGTTTGGAGTTATCAATGTTTGGTTGAATATCAGTAACTTTATCTTCTTTTTTTCCTTCTTCTTCTTCTTTGGTTTCTTTAACCTCTTTACTTTCATCAATAATTTCAACAGTAGGTTTGAGTTCTGATTTAATTTCACCTTCAGTTCCTTCACTTGATTCAGTTTCGGTTTTAATCTCTGGTTCTTCAACAACAATATCATCAATTTCAGAAACAACTTTATAAGCAGCTTTTCTGTAAATCTTTTCGATTTGTTTTTTTAAATCTCTAACACCATTTGATCTAGTATAATACTTAATAATATCTTTAACACTATCATCAGTTAAAGTAACATCAACAGTTTCTAAACCAGATGCCTTTTTGGATGCAGGAATCAAATAGTTTTTAGCAATACTGAATTTTTCTTCTGCAATATAACCAGATAATTGAATAACTTCCATACGATCTAATAATGGACCTGGAATAGTATCCAAAGAATTTGCTGTACAAACAAATAAAACTTTGGATAAATCAATTGGGAAATCCATATATTGATCCAAGAATTCAGAGTTTTGTTCAGGATCTAATAATTCTAATAAAGCAGCTGAAGGATCACCTTGAGTATGAGAACGTCCAATTTTATCAATTTCATCAATTAAAATCAAAGGATTTGAACTTTGAGTTTTCTTTAAAGCTTGAATTAAACGACCTGGTAATGCACCAACATAAGTTCTTCTATGACCTTTAATTTCATAAACATCACTTAAACCACCAACAGAAAATCTGAAAAAATTTCTATTTAAAGCTCTTGCAATTGATTTACCAATAGAAGTTTTACCAACACCTGGTGGACCAACTAAACAAATGATTTTACCATCAACGGCTCCAAATAATTTACCAACTGCAATAAATTCAACGATACGATCTTTAACATCTTTTAAACCAAAATGATCTTCATCTAAAATTTTTCTTGCATTTTTAATGTTGAATGATTCTTTGGTATATTTACCGAAAGGTAATTGAGTTATCCAATCTAAATAGTTTCTTGTAACATTATATTCAGATGATACACTTTCTAAAGTTGAGAATTTAGCAATTTCATCATCAAAAATTTTTTTAACATGATCTGGTAATATTAATTTTGAAACTCTTTCATTATATAAATCAACTAATTTTTGACGAGCATCTTCCACACCTAATTCAGTTTTAATAACTTTTAATTGTTCTTGTAAAATATATTCTCGTTGTCTTTTATGAACTTTATTTTCAATAGTATCATTAATTTTTTGTTGTAACTCCACAATTGAAGCTTCTTTTTTCAATAAAAATAAGCCTTGTTCTAATCTTTCTTCAATATTCAAAGCACTCAAAACTCTTTGTAATTCTTCACTTTTACCTGAACAAACAGCACCACAAAAATCAGCAATTAATGCACATTGATCAAATGAGTTTTCAGTTTTACTGCGAAGATTTAAATTTAACAATTGTTGTTTAAATTGAGAATTATTTTTAGCAAAATCTTTAAAAGTTTTCAAAATTTCTGAAGTTAATGCCACAATTTTTGGTGAAGTTTGTTCATAAGGTTCATCATCTAATTTTGTAATATCACCAATTGAAACTTCAAATTTATTTAAAAAATAAACTGGATTTTCTGAATTTTCTTGATCATATCTTTTCAAAATTCTTAAATCTTTTTCACTTTTAGTTATTGAATCTTCTAAATTTTTACCTTCATTTTTCAAATCATTTTCAACTTCTGCGGTAATTGAATCCCATTTAGCACTATTTTCTTTAGCTAATAATTCCTGGGATTTTGGTGGTGTAACTTGATCAATATTAATTCTTGAATGAGGATAAACAACCATAGTTAGAATTTCTTCATAAGTTTTTGGATCTTTTGAATCAAAAATTGCTGTAATTTGACCAAAAACACCAACATCATAAACTTCATCTTTATTCATAATAACATCACCATTTTGTGCATCATCTTTATAAAGGAATAAACCAATATAAGGAATTTTTTCTTTCATCAATTCACGAACTGCTTTAATAACTTCTGGATTAGTGATTGAAACTGGTCTATAAAATTCTGGAAATAATGGACGACGTGATAATGGAATGGCCAAAACTTTTGGATAGATTGGAGGGCTTTCCACAACAGGTTTGTTTTTATTACCATTATTGTTATCATTTGGATCATCATTGTCATTATTATTATTAGTAGTAGTAGCATTATCATTTTCATTACTATTTTTCAAACCAGCACCATTTGATGATGATTTATCAATAGTTGAATCTTCTTCAATTTTTTCAGTGATTGAATTTTCAGAATCTTCAGTTGTTGGTTTATTTGAATCATCTTTTTTCTCAATATGATCTTCTGATTTATCTTGAATTTTATTATCATTATCTTTATTGATATCATTTTTATTAGAAATTTTTGATGATCTTCTAGTTTCTTTCAACGGCTGTAAACCATTTAAGGTGTCTAAAAGCTGGTAAACATCTTGTTGGGTGTTTGGAAGAACCTGATGTGAACGATTATCAATCAAGTGCGTGAATGAATGATTTAAATTTGATTCCAATTGAATTCCATTAGATAAGGTGGAAGCCAATCTTGATGATTTCCCTGCTAGTTTTTTGCTGGATAATAATTGCAGTCTCTGCTGTACCACCGCAAGTCTCAAACCTGCGCCGTGTTTCCACATCGCTGCTTTTGATTAAGTGATTAATTCAAATAAATTTCAGGTGGCAAAATTTAAATACGTCTGAAATTGTCATCAAAACTTCACCGACAAAAATTCCGTAAAGTGTGAGGTGTCTGGATGAATGTGATCTATGTCAACTTTGTCAACTTTGTCAACTATTATAATTGATACACAGAGAACATGAACAGACTACTACATTTGGGGTTTGGAATATAGTACAGAGGTGTTCTTATGATTATTATACTCGTCAGAAGTTGTTGTGGACCAGTATAAAAACTGGTGAATTATTTTGATTTACATGTCTGTTATCTTAACAAGACTAATACTGATCTGCCTCAGTGAATTGATAAAGCACATTATCTTGATCATTCTCTTTTTTTAATTCAGGATTATCATATTCGTCAGGTATCTGTTGACGAGACTGTTGATTATTGAGATCTTGTACTGGTTGTTGCTGTTGTTGTTGTTGTTGTTGTTCCTGTTGTAAATGATGTTGATGATGGTGACCGTCTTCTAACGACAGTATATCCTCTGAGTTTATCAGAGTATCTTGTGCTATCTGTCTTTCAATTTCGAGTTCCTCATCCTCTATTGGTATATTAGTGATTTCTCTTTGTAATTGTTGTTGTTGATCAAAAACAGAATTCTGTTTTTTAGCTCGTTTGGTTTCACCTCTTTCTTGTCTCAAAGCTTGTTGTTCTCTATATTTAGCTAAGTAAATTTTTAATACTTCAGCATAGTTTTCAAAACCTAAACTTGCCATTGCAAATAAAATATCTTCTCCATTAATAGTTTTTCTTTTCTCAGACAAACATTTATCACTTGATTCACTCGTTATGAAAGAAATGAACTCTGAAACACATTCTTGCATACACTCTTTAGCGTCTTTTGAAACTTTAGCAGTTGTTGGTAAAGTATTTTTCATCAGTCTTGCCACATTGGCAATTGGTAACCATCTATCTTGTTCTCTTAACTCTACTTCATGTAGCTGTTTCTCTGTAAAACCTTGTGGTATCCCAAGATGACTTAGGTCCGCATTGTGTGGGAGGCCATTACTGCTTCCGTCTGAGTTCATGGCAGTTGTAGTTGTTATGTAAATGAAAACGTTAATAAACTCAAATAACCGTGGAGTCAGAATGTTTTAGAAAGTTAACTTTATGGAAATGTTTTGTCTTTCTTTTTGTGTAATTGAGAAGTTTTATAAGCTTCTAGTGTGTCTTTTCTGTGTTCAAAGTCGTTCTTCGTCCAGTTGCAAAGCTTTGAACTGATGGTTTCTTATAAATTTTGTTGTTTATTTCACTTTTTCAATGGAAATTTTCGCTGCAAAAGAAAGAAATTTGTGCAAAAAGTGCTGTTTTGCGTAATACAAAATATATTACTGTTTTAAGCAGTTCTGGCGCTATTTCTGTCGCGTTTTTCAATTTACAACGCGAAATTTCAAATATTTGATTCTTCAATCGACTTTCTATTGTTTGAACAGTCAAAAGAAGACGAAACTAAAATGCCACCAAAGGGATGGAGAAAGAACGCAGATGGATCTTATCCTGATGCAAATAAGTCAAAAGAAACAGTGTCAATTGATGATATTCTATTCCCAAAGGCTACTTTGTTAAGATTAGCAAAAGCTATACTTCCAGATGGGAACATTATGTCTAAAGATAGTGCTTTGGTGATACAGAGAAGTGCCACTGTGTTTGTGAGCTATTTGCTGTCATTGTATGTGATTTGTTCTTGCGTATATAATTTGAAAATAACAACTAACTTTTTTTTTTTTGTTAGTGCAAGAGAAAACTCCAAAAAGAATAATAGGAAAACTGTTGGGCCTCAAGATATACTAACGGCATTAGAAGCAGCTGAATTTTCTGCATTTTTACCAACAGTTAAAAAAGAATTAGAGACATATCAACATAATCAAGAATTAATTAAACTAAGGAAAAAAGAACAACAGAATCATCAAGAACAAGAAGATTCAAATCAAACTGATGAGGAGGAAGATAGTGTAGAACAGAGCGTGGAAGATGAGCATACTGCTAAGAAATTGAAAGTAGATTCGAGAGAAGAAACGATAAGTGAATCTGAGGCTTCAAAATAGAATCTATTGAAGACTTTGTTGTATAGAGATGTGATGTATTTTTTTTTTATTAACGATATGGCACTATACAAATTATCAATTTCTCTTGAAAAATAGCAAGGTAATTAAATCAAATTCCCCTTTAGAATTAGAAGCTTCTTCAGAAAATAGAATGAATAATAATAAACAACAGAGTCACAATCAATATTGTAAAAACAACCCATATTTTAACATTTTGCCACCATAGTTTCCTTTTAACTTTAGTAGAATTTGATTTAAAAGTTGAACTTAAAGTATTCAAATTATCAGTTTTATTAACTAAAAGTTGAATTCTTTCATTTCTTTCCATAACTCGTTCAATATTATCATTTAATAAATATTTCAAATCTGCAATTTGATTATTATTTTGTTGAATCAAATCTGAATTGAACTGTTGTTGTTGAAATTTAATTATTTGATTGAATTTAATCTTAAACTCAATGTTATTATTATTATTATTGGAATTATCATGTTTATATGTAATAAATTCTCTCATTAAATTATCTAGCAACAATATTGGAAATGAACGTGGAGTTGATGGTGTACATATCGCTATTATAGTTATCAGATCATTAGTTGGTTGTAAAATCTCTTTTAAAAAATATAAAATGAATGGTTGTTGTGATATTGTTATTGGTAATGAACCAATCTTGGATTCTGTTGAATTGATTAATGATATTTGTTGTAAAACAGTGTCATTAATATCCAAAGGCGATGTAGTTGTTTCTAAAGTGTATAAAGTTGATGAATTTAAAGTTAAAGTTGTATAGATTACTATTGTTGTTAATAAACTTTTACTTATGTTTCTTCAAAGCAATTTGATGAACTTACGTGAATCTTTTGTCTTTGGATTGTCTGTGTAGTTCATTTTTAATTGAGTTTGTTAGCTGGTTGTATTGTTGTATCTCAAACTTTTAATTTTTTAGGAGAAATGCTGCAGTTTTTTGTTTTTGGAATATTCCAGTTATGTACTACAAATTGCTCTGTAAATTCAAGTTTTCATTAAAAAAAAGGGTCATAAAAATTAAATTATAAGATATGAAAAAGTATATAAAAGAAGTGAAGATTAGTTATCATTATTTGAGTTTCCCAATATTCTCAGAATGTTTAAAAACAAATTGATGATATCCAAATATAAAGAAATAGCAGCAGGAACTTCTTCTTCTAAATTAAATCTTCTCAAGATTAATTGAGTATCAACCAAAATATATCCTGAAAAGATTAGTGCACCTGCACCACTATAAAACAATTCCATACCAGAAGAAGGTCTGAAAAACATCCAAATGAAACCAATTCCAATTAATGCAAATAACCCTAAATTTAAAACAGATAACCATGAAGTAAAATCATAACTTGTTTGACATGCAAATAACGATAATCCAATGAAAATCACTAGTGTTATGACAAAAGCTTCCAAAACAATATTGGTGTCATAAACAGTGGTGGAGACACCAATCATATAACCTTCAGATAATGTGAAAAAAAATAACAACACTAAATTTAAAGGATAATTTCTTGAATTCATATAAGCAGCAATTAAAAATCCAATTGATCCAAATAATGAGGTGAAAAATAGCCACATGTTGTTTAAAGCAAATGATTTAACTGTTTCATTGAAAGATACAAGGGAAATAACACCACCAGTTAATAATAATTGAACAAATAATAAAGAGTAGACTTTTCTAATGAATGCAAGTCTGAGTGGCAATTCACAACCAGAAACAATTGTGTCGTATTTGAAATCATCCTCAACGTCTTGTAAACCGTTTGGATTGTCTGTATATGAAGGAGGTGCGTTCATTGTGTGTTTGAGTTAGGTTGTATTGATGGTTTAAAATTGTATAAAAAATAATAAAATTTCATTATTTAAATTTAAATTAAATTGTGGATATTTTTTTCTGGAATTCTAAAATTTGTCAGCAATTTGATTTTCTTAGTCATCAACTTTTACATCCACACACCAAATCATTATATAATTTATTATGTCATATAAATTACATAAGCATTTTTTTGGCCGTGGGTTGAAAATAAATCGGAAATTGCTTTAAAATTTAGGAGAAAACTTAGGCTTTTAAGCAGCCAGAAGAGGAAAGCAACGACACATTTCGAGAAGTATTTATTTGTTGCAGTGGTTAAATTGTTTGTGGAAGTTATGGAAGTTTCATGTTGCTGTGGGTTTAGTGGAATAGAAATTACCAGAAGACTGTTGAATATGTGTTAGTTTAACTCAATTGCAGTACATATATAAGAAAACACATTCATCACTCTTGTACTGTTCAGCTTAGTACAACTTACAACTTACAACCAGATAACTAGGTATTATTTTACACAATGCTTGCAAACAAAACTGCAATTATCACAGGAGGTAACAAAAACTTGGGTAAAGCTACTGCTCTAGAACTAGCTAAATACAACGCTAACATCGTTGTTCATTATCACAGTGCAAGTGGTGCCAGTGAAGCTGATGCTGTTGTTAAAGAATTAGAATCTAAAGGTGTTAAAGCAATTGCTATTCAAGGTGATTTATCTAAAGAAGCTGATGTTGACCAATTATTCACCAAAACAAAAGAACAATTCGGCTCAGTTGATATTGCTATCAATAACGCTGGTATGGTTTTGAAAAAACCAATTGCTGAAATTACCGTTGAAGAATATGATAAAATGTTTGATATCAACACAAAAAGTTCTTTCTTATTTATTAAACATGCATCTAAACATGTTTCTAATGGTGGTAAAATTGTTATGCTTGTTACTAGTTTATTAGCCGCTTATACTCCATTTTATGGTGTTTATCAAGGTGCAAAAGCTAGTGTTGAATATTTCACTAAAGCTGCTTCAAAAGAATTACATGATCGTGGTATTTCAGTGAACTGTGTTGCTCCAGGTCCAATGGATACTCCATTTTTATATGGACAAGAAACTAAAGAATCTGTTGAATATTTTAAAACTCAAGGTTTAGGAGGTCGTTTAACTAAAATTGAAGATATTGTTCCAATCATTCGTTTCTTGGTTACTGAAGGTGGTTGGTTGACTGGTCAAACTTTATATGCTTCTGGTGGTTTTACTGCTCATTAAAACTATTTAGCTTTTGACGCATTTTATATAATTTTGCTATATATTATTTCTAACTGAACTGATACGAATTATTATGCTTATCTATTATCTTATAAGTAGTAAATCTGCAGAACTTTTAAAACAGTTTTTTAATACTCAATTGAAAATTAATAAAAAACTGTGTTAATTTCTATTTTTATATTTTTCACATTAGTCCTAATTTATCCATGTTAAGTATCAACTTGTGACTGCCGCTTAACTATTTAAAAAAGTAATCACCAATCATTAATTTCTTCTTATCAGCCCTTGAAGATTTTGAAAAAAAAAAAATTGAAGCAAAAATTATCAAAAAATTTAACAAACTGATTAAAACCAAGCAATTACATCATGATTGACGAAGAATTGCGCCAAGAAGAACCACCTGAAGAATTAGAATTTATTAAAAAATATGGTGACATTGAAGTTTCATATATTAACCCACCAAAAATAAACCCATGGTTTACAAAACCATATGCATTAAATTATTTTTCCAATGGGATTTTATATCGTACAAAATTTGAAAGAACTAGTGGGAAATTAGAATTGTTTCTTGATTTGATTTATGTTGGGATTGCTTCAAATATTGCATCAAATGCAGTAGAAAAATCAACTGGATTATCTTTTTTAAAATATTTTTTCATTTTTATACCACCATGGCAAATTTGGAGTGATTTAAAGGAATTTATGAATTATTATTTTAATGATGATTTATTACAAAATATTTATACTGTTTGGATCTTATTTTTGATAATTATTTATGGGAATAATTGTGAATTTTTAGATTCAAATCATGATGCTTTATTAACTTGTGTTGTTTGTTATTTTTTAGCAAGAATTACTACTGCAATAATGTTGATTTTTTATTCAATTTTCATTGTGGAACATAGATTACAAATGAGATTATATTCAACATCAATGATTGTCACTTCAAGTTTATGGTTTTTAATTTTATTAATTCATACAAATTGGGGGAAATGTATATTTGCAGCACTTTTATTTTCATTAGAAAATATAATTTTTATATTATCTGTTCATCCATGGACTAAAAAAAAATTAAAATTAACAAATTCAACAGCATTAAATATTGAACATGAAGATGAACGTTATCATGCATTTTTCATTATTGCCATTGGTGAATTTTTATTTTCATTAATTGCAAATTCTCCTTTAAAAATTGGTTGGAATTTAAAATTAACTAAAGGTTTAAGTATATTATTTGATGCATTTGTTTTATTTACATTATATTCTCATAAAGATGGGTCTGTTAAGGCAACACATGCATTAAGAAGATCGGCTACTACTGCAATTTTATTTATGTATACACATTTCCCATTAATTGCATCTTTATTAATTGTTGGAGATTCAGGTGCTGATTTAGCCAAAATTACTGAAATTTATTTGGAAGATGAAGAACGAGGAGTTTTATTATTTTTCCATGTTGGTTTATTGGTGGCATTATGTTCTTTAACTGTTTTGGCACTTTTAGATAGAGAAGAAACTATTAATCCATATGTTAAAAGATATTATAGAGTTGGTTTAAGAATCCCAGTTGGATGTATTATATTTGGATTAAGTTGGGTAAATCATCATTTAAGTTTAAAAGGGATTTTGTGGATTGATTGTATGTTGTTAATAATGTTATTTTTCTATGAAATGGCAGTGATATATCCTATCAATTGTGATTTAGTTGAGTCTCCAGCTCATATGGAGTTATAGTTGAACTTTTTTTGTTATGCTCTTTAGTTTATATTTCTTCTAAGTTCTTCTGTAGATTTGATTTTTAGATCAGAGATGAATCATGATTAGATTTCTAAGCTTTGATCATCAGTATTTTAATATAGTATTATAGCTCGTTTGAGTATATCGTTTTAAAGCTTATTAATATAAATCGGAAACAGAGACTATAATTTTGTCTTAAATGGAGGGAATTTGTCCAAAATTTGAAGCCTAGAACTTCTGAAGAACAATTATGGCAGTTAAAGTTCGCCGTAAGTATGGTTTGAGCAGCAAGTCGTGTGCCGTAAGTGGCGGGTTTATACGGTTTTGGTGCATAAAAAAGGAACCGCGAGACCAGAAAGTGGGGGCTACAGCCTACAACTTGAAATAAGGAGACTACAAGTCTTACAAGTCTTACAAAGTGTGACTACCAGAGACTACGGGAAATGACAACCAGAAGCCCTGCGGACAAGATTTTAAGTAGAGCGACATCCAGCAGCGTGACCTTATTTTTATTTTTTTCTTTTCTCTTAATTGGGTACAGCTAGTTTGAAGTTATAGTCGGACGTACAGAGAAATTAGAATCAAGCTGAAGTATTTCAAACAGCTCAAACTCCAAAAAACAAACGAATGTAGCTCTTAAAGCAATCTGCAACAAAGTCCAGTCTGAATCCAGACGGTCTGCTGCACGACCGTTTTCTTCAGCTGCAAGCTCTGCCTAAAAGCGCGTATTTAGAGCTACAAAAGTGCGTATTTCTGCATAATTAAGCCCAAAACTGCTTGTTTTTGAGGTTTACCTACACAACTCTGCATAATCATGCTGATTTCTATAGTGGAAAAAAAACACTCAACAGTTCTTTTCAAGGAAACTCCAACCTCACCAGGAATTTCTGGCAAGACTCTCCAAAACAGAAACTGCGTCTGGCTATATGCCACTTCCAGAATGACTTTGAAGTGCCAACGGCTCTTATCCAACCTCTTTTAAAACATCTGGATATCCTATAATTTCTTTTCCTTTCTACTACATACAACAACAAACCATACTTCACCAACATAATGCTATCCAGTGTTGCTATACCCATACCACGAACTGCTGGTCTCAAACACTCGAGATATTTATCAAACTCACAACCTTCTCCAGCAACTCCTTCACTAAGGTCCATCAAACATCAAAAGAAACTATCCAACAGCTCTTTAAGATCAACTTCTTCTCAACAATCAATTCCTTCACTCTGTTTATCATCCTCTTATGAATCTTGTGATGATTCTCATCCTTTGGATTCTCATTTAGATGTTGACACTTTTGATGACATCGATCAGGATTTCTTCAAAAACTATACAACAACAACAACAACAACCATTATAACAAACTCAAGTGGGTCTGAAACCTCGAGTATAAACTCACAACCATTATCCCCATTATCTACTCCAAAAAAACAATCTTCTATATCGGTGCTACAACAGAAAACTTCGAAATTAGTATCAAACTTATCTTCATCATTAAAATCTTTTAAAAATTCAAATTCTTATAATTTACTACTAGATATCCAACCAAGATTGACTGATGATAAACTTCCCTTCACAGCAAGCACAAATAACATCCCTCAATCCGGTCAAATTACTGAATTGAAAACATTCAAATCATCTTTCCAATCCATCAATAATAATCCATCCACAACATTTAATTCTTCAAACATCAACCCATTCATGCAAAAACCAAGAGACCCAAGAATCAATTCTCAATTTTTAAGATTATACTCTTATGAATCAAGTTCTCGTCAAAAAGGTTTATTACCAGAATTAAGTCCACTTGATGAATCTTTTCTTTTAAATAATCAAATAAGTTCATTTGATCATTTATCACCAGAAAAACAATTTGCTTTAAAAATTAGACAAAAATTATGGCAACAAGTTGTCCTACCTCCAAGAACAGATTCTCTAATGATCACTCCTCCTCAATATATTTATACTGGTTCAATTACAAATAAGCAGAAAAAACCTTGGTGTAATTTTAATGATGAATTGAATACTTTGACTCCATGTGGGAAAATTGGACAGATACAGTTTGTTGTTAAAGGTTGGTGTAATTCAAGATGGGTTGCTTAATTTCTAATTCTATTCTATTCCATTCTATTCAGTTCAAAATACACTTTTTTTTTAACAAATTTTTATATATTTATTGCATTGCATTTTTAGCATAGTATTAAAAACGGTTTAATACTCAGGTTTATATATTTTGGTTTTTAGGAAATTTACTCGTTCATTTATCAATCTTGTTTTTTGTAGTTATCAGTTTTATTATGTAGCAAAAAAAAAAAAAAAAAAAAAAAAAAAAAAAAAAAAAAAAATTATTAATTAAATTGAAATTTCAGCATGATAATTAAATATCGACATTTTTCGATATAAAGTAAATGTCAATTGAAGAAGCATTGGAACTGTATAACCAGGCAGTGGTGAAGGAGAACATTGGGAGTCTTGGTGATGCGTTGAAGCTATATAAAAGAGCTATCAGGGTATGTTTTGCCTTTTTTTCACTATCGAGCACCATTTGATTTTCAATTAACATGTAAAGATTGATAAAGATGTTGAAAAAGTTTATAGACAACAAATACAAAAAGAGATACAGATACAGAAGGAAAAGGAATTGTTGTTGTTGCAAACACAAAAACTGTCGATCAATGATGAAGATGAAGATGGTGGTGTAATAGAAGAAATCAAGATTGATCCATGTTGGCTTTTAGATATTTTGACTGATGATATTTTACTTATTATTATCAAGCAATTGTTGATTACAGACCCGTTTGCATTTACTAAATTATCAACTTGTTGTAAAAAACTAAACACTTTATGTTTTAATTCAAACACTTATAAAACATTGTCAGAGATCATTTACCCTTATCAGGTTTATAATCAAGAATCAATTCAATTAAATAATATCCAATTAAATCAACAAAAAATGGTGGAATTTTGGGATTTCAATTGGGAATCAATGTTGAATGACCGTCCTTTTATCAAATATCATGGGTGTTATATCTCTAAGATTTCATATATTTCAGAAGGTTCAAATGAATCAAGTTTTTATAATCCAACAAAAATTGTAACATATTTTAGATTTATGAGGTTTTATCCCACTGGTGAAGTTTTAAAATTAACAACAACTGATGAACCACAATTTGTGATACCAAATTTTAATAAAGAAAATATATCATCAATTAAAAATGCAAAATTAGCTAAATTTTCAATAACTTTAGATGGAATTGTTTTAATTAATTCAAATACAGAAAGTTATAAATTTAGTGAACAATTTAAAATTGTTAATTTAGGTTATAAAAAATTTCATAGATTGAATTGGATAACTTCTTCATTTTTAAATAATGATGGTGAATTAGGTGAATTTAATCTGAAGAAAGAACGTCCTTTTAATTTTTCAAATGTTAAATCTTATAAAGTTGAATTACCAGATTTACTCATCTAATAACTTATACTACATACATTACATCAATAGATATCATATATTATATACTGGTTCCCCATATTTCTATGCCTATTAATTAGTGTATGTTGAATGTAAAAGATCTCTTGTTGATTCAACTTGGTATTATTATAATCATTCATCATCAACAATATATCATTCTTGAATAACAACTACATTAAAAACTACTAATTTCAACTTTTCTATTTACAATCTGTTCGTATCCAACAAAATAAATCACTGCTTTAAATTTATTAAGGTAAATTTTTCAATTGGAGTATATCAAATTTCCTACCAATTGTGACCAACAAAGCTATTCTTTCTTCTTTTACTCAAATGATCAGGTTTTTTTATGTCTATCTCCCTCGGGCCATCAAGGTGGATATGGATATTTTGATTGTTTTTTAGGCTCAATTGTCCTACTCCATGCTTTTGCAATTGATTTACAAGTTAATGGTTGAAGGTTTCTAAAACAACAGTATGGTGATGTAAATTTAGAAAATCAATTGAATTGGTCAACTGGGAAATGGTGTTGAAGTTAAGTTTCAAGAGAAAATTCCTGTTATAATTGATGAATTAAAATAACTTGATACGTCTTCCAAAAGAACATTCATAAAACAATCATGATAAGCTTCAATTACTGTAGGCTTCATTTCAGCAAAATCAATATGTTCACATGACTTTGCACAGTGTAACTTAATGCCATGCAACCACTAGACGTTTGCCTTCTAAAGTCCTGAAGCATGTAATTTTTTTCCTACCGCGTCTTGATTCTCCAATTGATAAACATTAAGGTATCATGTAGCAATACAAAACTGCAATCATGCCTGCTTCTAGTTGGGTTTTTAGGAGGGGGATAAAAAAAAACACAGTTCATGTACTGTGCTCTGTGCAGTAACTTGTTATAAGGCAGTGTTGCGTTAGTGTTATAAGTGTGTGGTAAGGCGATAACACTAATACAACAGAATAAGATGTTAGTGTGAGAGTGACAATAACAAATGACCGGTATGTATAATTCTAAACTATACAACAGTGAGGAATCTTCTGAACCTTTAAATAGTTCTTGAAGTATCTCACAGGATGGTGTAAATAATATCTAGAAATCATGCAATCTGTATAATGCAAGAATATTAGAAGCTTTGATACTTATCCTAGAGACGGAGTTCTCTGGGAAGTTAACATAGATATAATACGACCAATATAGAAACTTGTACCATAATAATGGTACAGCAGCAAACTTGCTTCCGGTAAGTTGAGTTTTGACTGATTAACGTCTTCATGAGGTACCAAATTAGGCAACTTAATGTCAAAAATTGTGTCAAAATTATTTAAAAAATTAAAATCCCAAACAACTAGTCCTAATTCACTACAACGTCCAATTCAAGCAAGACTGCTCTAATTCTAATTCAACTATGTCGCACAACAGGCAAACACCAACCAACTCAAGCCAGATTTTTAGAAAGACTGGACGTCACAAAAAGTCGCCACCAAGTGAGCAGGATTCAAGCTCGTCCTCTAGTGTTGACAGTACCATCAGCAATCTTGATGCTGCCGCGCGCTCTTATTCACTTGAATCTTCGCGTGCGTTTGCTCCTTTACCATCCCCAGATTCGTTACAATACCCACCCCCAGCACAACCACAACATCCTAAGAAACAGATGCTTATCAAAAAATTTAAAAAAGAAATCGAAGATCGTCGTAAGCAAGAAGAACAAAAAGAACAAGCCGGTGTGCAGAACATTAATATCGGTAATTTTACAAACTTCCATAATTCTAAAATCATTCTGCAACTGTCAACATCAGCCAAAGCATCTGAGACTTTATCAAATGATACTGCACCTACTGGTTCTTCTTCTAGAAACTACAGAAATGCAACTACCCAAACAGACTTAGATGTCCAAAACGTTCTGTGGACTCAAACCGACCCTTTTGGATATGGTGAAGCCAGTCATGAGCCAATTCCTGAAATTTTTAATTTTTATGATATGGACAAACCAGATGCTAATGACCCATTAAACCACTACTCTGCTGCTCCTGATTTTTTTTTTACAGCGTATGCTGTTTTCAAACAAAAAATGAAAGAAGATATCGATTTAGAAATTTTACAAGAATTCATTGATGTTTTATGGCATCTGTCCATCGTTGGCAATTCTAATTTAAATGAAGTTGAAAAACTAAAAATAAGAAGCTTAAAAAACGCTGCTAATAAAGAAACTTTCTTTTACTCCAATGGAGTATTCAAACAGAATAATTTTCCTCTCCATTTAGGTGAAATTGTTAATAAAATTGATTTTGATAATCTTTACAACTACAGATCAAATAAATTCAAGAAAACCTATCTTAGTATCAAAAGACTTTGGAAATTAGCAGAGTTTGCTTACTTCTACCTACAAAGATACACTTTAGCTAAATGGATCCATATTTTACTTATAATAAAATACCCGTTCAATATTCTCCCAAGAGCATTTAATTTCATGATTCTACAATTTTTTCTTGAAAGACAACATCAAATTTTTAAATGAAAATAATTTAACAATAGTCTTGTTTATCATAATTTATGGCATTTTGATTAATGATTTTTTTGCGAATGATGATGACTCTGTTTTCAACTTTTGGGTTTTAATTATTTGGAGACTTCCAAGAAACTTGGTGTTTAAACAGGTTCCTCTGTTTATAGCTGATTATTTTGAGGAAATTTTACCACTTTCAGTATATGACACAGTGTTCATCTCTATTTTGGTTTATATTTTTTTGGTTTTGATAAAGTTTAATATTTGGCCGAAAGTTTGGAATAGAAAATAATATTAGCTTTTTATGATACTTGAGAATAACGCTTCCAATTATTGCTTTCATTGATATCTGTTTACATTAGCTATTATGATATGAATTTTATGTTTACTTTTTTTATTTTTTTATTTGTAAATTATTAATCAAACTGATCATCAAGATCATAATCTTGATTGCCAATCAAGATTCAAACAACATCAAAGATTAATAAATTATAAATGATAACATTCATGTTCAAAATATTCCGTGTATTTATATGTTATTTAATGAAAAACTTTAAGAATTAACCTAAAATGTTTTGAATTGACAATGGATTGGAAGGTTGTGATTGTTGTGATAATTGTGGATCAGTTTGTTGTGATGAAACAATGTTTTGATGATCTTGTGATTGATGTTGAACTTCTGTTTGTTGAGTTGGTGATGCTTGTGGTTCTCTGTAACCTGGTTCGATATGATAAGGAAATGGAGGAGCCGGTTGTGGCATTTCAACATGAATAGCAACACTTACTGGTTCTGTTGGTCTAACATGTGGTTCTTGAACAGATGAAGTTGATTCTTGTTGTGGTTCCTGGATAGAAGTTGATGGAGTCTGTTGTTGGTCTTGTGGTTCTGTAAATTGTGTAGTAACGGATTCAGAGTTTTCAGTGATTGGAGTTGTTATAGAAGAGTCATTATTTGTAACAGCAACAGTTTCAACTGGTGGTAAAGAAATTTGATTTAAATTTGGAGAATCCATGATAGGAGTTGACATTGATGAATTTGTTGAAAAAGTTCCAAGAGTTGGACCATTTGGTAACGCTGGTGATTGACTTTGAGCCTTTCTTTCCTTTAATTCTTTTTTCAATCTTTTTTTTTCTTCATGTCTTTGTTTTAACAATTCTTTTCTCTTTAATTTTGCTTCTAATTCAGCTTCTTCTTTAAGTTTCAAATCTTGATATTCATTAATTGCAATGATTTCAATTTCCTTTTTACACCAATTACAAATGAAAATTTCATCATGATTTCTCAATAATTGTTGTTGAAGAATACGATCTTGACATTTCAAATGTTCCCATCTATGACAACGTTCACATGAAATCATTTTAGTACCATCATCATAATTTTTACCTTTAACTCCACAATAACAATCAAACCACCAATCATCTGGGCCAAGATCTTTTGGGAATTCATTTATATTTAATTCAGATAATAAAACTTCTTTTTTAGTTAAAATACCATCAGCTTTAATTAATCTTTCTTTCATTGATTTTTTCATATCTATTTCACGTTTTTTCAAAATTCTAATTCTTTTCAATCTATTTTCTTCTTCTAATTTTTCTTGTTCTCTTAATCTTTCTTTTTCTTTTTCAATTTTCATGTGTTCTTCTCTTTGAATAATTCTTGAGGATCTTTTTCTTTGAGAAACCAATTCTGATATTTCTTGTTCTCTTTTTCTTTTCATTATTTTTTTCCTTTTTTTCAAATCAGTTTCAATTATGGTATCAAAAATTGAATTTTGAATTTCATTGAATAAAGGTTTCAATTTTTTAGTTTTTTCAATAGATCTTAAAAATTCATCTGTTTGATAGATACCAATGGCAACACATTCCCATTCAAATTCTGGTTCAATGTCATTATATTCAAATTCTGGAATTGTATTTTTACAATATTTAAATTTCTTCGGTATTTTCATATCAGGGAAATTTATCAACGATCTTTTATAAATTCTATTATCATCAAAAAAGTAAAAACATGAGCCATCGTAATAATCTATGAAAAATGGTTCTAATCTTAAATCACTTTCTCTTTCATATTTTTCCACTTGAGATCTAAATGTGTCCAGGTATTGTAATTGATACACCAATTCATATAGCAATTCAAATTTATCGTTGATTGATAGTGTATCAAATTGGATCAAGTCTTCATGAGAAGTTCCTAATAGCGTTGTTGTCTCTCCAAGGAAATCTTGCACTTTAACACTGAAATTCTCCCTTGTGATTTTGGTACCTAACACCACGGAGGCCAAATTGATGTATATCTTTGTAAACATATTTTCCTCAGTAATCCCAACCAATTCTTCCTCTAATAACTCAATTGAGAAAGGTTCATTGATGTTGATTCTAATACAACCGCGGAAGTAGAAGAGCCATTCAAAAACCACTTGGAACTTCCAGTTGTTTCTGACTTCTTCGAGCTGTCTCTCGTAATGGTCGTCCTCGATCTGCAGTTTGTAAGGAGTTTTGAGCAGCTGCTGCTTCACTTCTTCATCTACAAACTTGAGATCGTTTGCAGGATGGTTGTCGTCGTGTGGGACTGGGGTAGATCCGTTTCTAGAGGAGGACATTTGTATTAGCAGACACTAAGTGGTTGTTGTTGTCTCTGTCTGACCTGTCTAAGCTGAATTTTGAAACTGAATCAAGCGCCCAAAGCTGAATCTCAAATCTATGTAGGAACTCGAGACAAATTTCGACGCGTTTGAACTTTGTTTTTTTTTCCCTTGCTTAAATATGGATTTCAACTTTCAATTTTCGAACTGTAAGAAAAACAGGCAACTCCGGGTAGCCAGTTTTAATAATTATTTTAAATTTTAAATTTGTGGAATTGTGAATTATAAAAACTAAAAACTGCAACTTGTGCAAACACAACAACAACAACGGCAGCACAAACAGCTTTCTATCAGCTTCCAGCGCTTTGTTTTCCAGCAGCCACACAGCAAGATACACCATCATAGCAGTGCCTATTGCGTCTCAATTGCACACACAGCACCCTCCAGCGCAAGCACATCTAGTTAGTTCAGTTTGATTGTGTGTTTGATAACAGTTGAATACCAGTGAACTCATTGCCACTCTATTTTACAACCTAGCGCTAGGTCAGATACAAGCCCTAATACATCCCAATGGACACACACGGCTCTCTAGCAGAAGACTACCACGTCAACATGGACTTCCAGCAGCAGCAACAACAACAACAAGAGCAACAGCAACAGCAGCAAATGCCGTCAACCATCCTGCCTAAAGTGAGGCAAAAACAGCCTTCCCAGGACGCTCACTTGAGGAAACAGCAGACCGTTGTCATGCCTGCTACCCCTAGAATGCTGAGAAACACCAGTGGTTCGTTGCAAAAAGAGTTTGAACAGATACAGAATTCTCAAAAAACAATGTTTGATAACGAATACAACAGCTCTTTGCAACCAAGCTACCAACCCCTGCAGCAGCAACAACAACAACAACAAACCATCTTTCAGTCGCCTGCTAAGCAACCAAATCCACATCGCAATCCACTCCCGCCAATTGATACAGATTCTGATCCATTAGCAGCTCCATCTTTACTGCCAGCAGCCAACCTTAATCAAGAACAGCCCGTGCCGCATGACCAACAACAACAACAACAGAAACTGAAGCAGCAGGAAGAAGATGTTGAAAAACTAAAGAAATCACAACAATCATTCCATCGTCATTCTATAGGGGAATGGGATTTTGCTAAAACTATCGGTGCAGGATCTATGGGTAAAGTCAAACTAGCAAGACATCGAAGAACTAATGAACTTTGTGCTATCAAGATTGTTCCAAGAGCCGCAAGAACTTATGCTAGAGCTCATATGAATGATCCTCCTCCAAATAGCTCTAAAGAAGCTTTACAAAGACATAAAGAATATGAAAAGGAAGTTGCAAGAGATAATAGAACTATAAGAGAAGCTTCTTTAGGTAAAATTCTTTACCACCCTTTTATTTGTCGTCTTTTTGAAGTGGTCACAATGTCTAATCATTATTATATGTTATTTGAATATGTTGCAGGTGGTCAAATGTTGGACTATATTGTTTCTCATGGCTCGTTAAAAGAACGTCATGCAAGAAAATTTGCAAGAGGTATTGGTTCCGCATTGGATTATTTACATTCAAATAATATTGTTCATAGAGATTTGAAAATTGAAAATATAATGATCTCTAAAACTGGTGATATCAAGATTATTGATTTTGGTTTATCAAATTTATACTCAAATCAATCTTTATTGAAAACTTTTTGTGGTTCTTTATATTTTGCAGCTCCGGAATTATTATCAGCTCATCCTTATATTGGTCCAGAAGTTGATGTTTGGTCATTTGGTGTTGTTTTATACGTTCTGGTTTGTGGTAAAGTTCCATTTGATGATCCAAGTGTTCCTGCTTTACATGAAAAAATTAAAAAGGGAAATGTTGAATATCCAGAGTCATTATCATTAGAAGTTGTTTCTTTATTATCAAGAATGTTGGTTGTCAACCCTTTAAAAAGAGCTAAATTACATGAAGTCTTGAATCATCCCTGGTTGAATAAAGGTTTTGAAGGACCTCCAAGTTCTTTCATTCCTTCAAGAATACCTTTAACCTTGCCTTTAGATATGAACGTTATTAGAGAAATGAAAGCCTTAGAATTTGGTGAATCTGAAGAAAAAATTTTTAGTACTTTACATGAAATTTTAAGTTCAACTTCTTATCAAGAAGCTTACAATGATTGGTATGAATCTAGAAATAATGGTTATTATATAAGTGATGCTGAATCAGATCCAACTAAAGGTTATCATCCTTTGATATCACTTTATTATTTAGTTGATGAAATGTTAAGACGAAGATCTGCTAGAAACTCTTCAACAAATGTTACTGATATTCCATCAAGAAATGATCAAGAAAATGATCACGATGAATTTAAAAAACAATCTCAATCTCAACAACAATTACAATTGCCTCAAACTCAACTGTCACAATCAACTACCCCAATTCCACCAAAACTGGATACCCCAAAACCTCCTCCTGTTTTAGCTTTTCCTCAACCTGCACATACATCACCAATTCATGCTACACCACCTTCTCTGATGAGACCTTCTTTAGAACAACAACTCTCACCAAAAGATGTCACTCCCCAAGTTTCTCAACTTCAACGTTCAAAATCAAAATCTGGTGGTAACACTGAAGAATCTTCTGGTAAAGGTTTTAACATTTTCAGAAGATTTAGTCAAAGAAGAGTTCATTCTCAAAGAATTGATAATTCCAATAGAATTGATGACTCTTTGAATAATGATCATCCAAAAATTCAATTTATTGAACCAATTTTACCTCAACAACATCAACAGCCAAAACAAGATTCATTTGTTCGTCGTGTTGGTTCATTGAAAATTAGTAGAGATAATAATGATAAACTTAATAACTCCAAAATGATGCAAGCTCCAAGTAACAGAACTCATACAAGAACTGTTTCTGAATATTCTGGTGTTTCTGATGCAAGTGGCTCCAATAAACCATTACCACCAATTCATAATGATAATATGAATCAAGATCGCTTTAATGATATTGGTGCTAATCTTTCACAAAACAAATATAACATCAACTTAGGTTCATCTGGTAGAAAATTTCATCCAACTGCAAGAGCTAAATCTGTTGGTCACAATTATCATCCATCATATGCAAACACAACTGGTCAAAAAGTTCCTGCTCTACCGTCAGATATAAATGAAGATTTTGATGATGTTACTTTAGATAATTTCCGATCTGAATCAAATGCTGATAAACTTACTTTAGTTGATTCAAGCAACAATAATGCTAATATCAATAGAATTTTAGAATCTGATCTAAACGAAGATGAAATTTTGGAACAAGCATCAAGAGCACCACCTGGATCAATGCCATCAATTGAATACCCAAGAACAATGTTTTTGAAAGGGTTTTTTTCAGTTCAAACTACTTCAACAAAACCATTGCCAGTTATCAGAGCTAATATTATTTCTGTTTTAACAAAATTAAATGTTCAATTTCATGAAGTTCATGGTGGTTTCCAATGTACACATACACCATCAATTGAAGATAAACATTTAATCCCACCAAAAAAACCAGCTCAAGCACATTTAGATAGTCATGTTGGGCAAACCAGTGCAATTCCAAATGTTGTTGAAGAACATCCAAATGAAGTTGAAGATTATTCCAATAAATCGATGCAAACAGAAAGTTTTATCAGTAACGTTAAAAATGAAAATAACGGTACAGATGGAAGTAGTTCAATTGAAGAATCTGGTAATAATACAATGGTTACAAACTCGTCAACAGGAACTAGTCATGGAGCAGCAGCAGCAGCAGCAACAGGTTCAACAACACCAAAAGTTCACAGAAGGAAGTTTTCAATTGGTGGAAGTATATTAGGTTATAGACGTAAACCTTCCACAAGTCATACTCCACAAATCCCACCAACACCAATTGCAGCACTACATTATATGAGTAATGATAGTGAATCTCAAAACAATCAAAATACTTCATCATCATCGCCAATTAATCGTCATATTAGTAGAAGCACTGAATATGATTCATCAGCTTCACTGGATTCATTAAGTGGAGATATTGGTGCAAGTGATATGTTGGTATCAAGTAGAATAGCACAAAATGAAGCGCAGGCGCAAAGACAAGAAAATAAAGAATCTGAAGATTTAGAAAATGAAGAATATGTTAATGAATTTGATAAGAATTACAATAATCAAAATGTTAATGTTAAAGCTCGTTCACCATTAAGATTTGAAATCCATATAGTTAAAATTCCATTAGTTGGTTTATTTGGTGTTCAATTCAAAAAAGTTTCTGGTAATGCATGGATGTATAAAGCATTAGCTGGACAAATTTTAGGTGAATTGAAGTTATAAGTTGGTATAAGAACTAAATAAGGGATTGATTATATTCGATCTTTGAATATCAAATTCAATATATATACTGGGGTTTGTACTAATTGAACGTTTACTAACTCTATGGCTTTGGGACTTGTATGAATATTATGTAAAGGGAGACTCAAATACTATAAATTTATAATTATTTTTTATAACTGTCGATGTAATTTTAATTTTATGTACAGTTTGGCAAATTTGTTTTCAGGACTGATTCTTCTAAGTTCTAACTAGTGACTTAATAAATTCACGTAAATTCTTGACAGCTCCGCAAATCTTATAATAAAAATTGAATGCATCCATGTCAAATTTGTTAGACGTAGTTAGAGTTAGTACTAAGACGTAGTGAAATTCAACTGATATCTATAAATTATCAAAATTGACGTCATAATTAATTTTAAATAATGATTGTTAATATGCCTGCTGCTATGTGTAAATTGAAAGCAAAAAAAATAAAAAAAACAATGGTACAAGTTTAATAATTTTTTTTTCAGACATTAACTGTACTATGTAGTAGTTATAACTTCAAATTTTTCATTAGATTCATCCAATAATTTCTTTAATCTATCATTTTCTTTTTGTAAATTTTCAATTTTTAAAGCAACTTTATCTAAAACAATTGATTTTGGAGTTGATTTTTTTTTACCATTTGATTTCCCTTTTTTCATTTCATTTTTTCCATCTTTTAATTCTTTATTATTACCATTATCATTATCATTATCATTATTATCATTATCATCATCATCATTTAAAGAAATCAAATTAAGTAATTCTTCATATGCATTTTTAATCATATCTCTTCTTTTTTGTTCACTATTAACATGATTATTTTTTTTTTCTTCTTCAGTTAATAATCTTTTTCTTTTCTTAACATATTTGGAACTTGATTTTTTCCGTTTTTCATCATTTGTATCATTATTTGTATTATTATCAATAGGTTTATCATTAGTATCATTAAGGGTATTGGTGTCAGTATTTGGTTCCGATTTAGGGAAATTTGAAATTGACAGATTAATTGGTTGAGTAGTAACTATACTATCTAAAAATTGTTCAATTGCCGTTGTTTCATTAGTTGATAATAACCCATGGAAATCTAAGTCTAGTTGTGTTGGATGTATTGATTGAGTTGATAGGAGTGTGTCATTTGAAGAAGAAGAAGAAGACAGATGATTGTTATTAAAAGTGATTTGAGAGCTTAATTCTTGTAACTGTTGATCAATTTCATCTTTGTATTTATGTAAGTTGTTGTTGTTGTTGTTGTTGTTGTTGCTGTTGTTTATGTTTATCTGATCTGGGGGTTGAGTTGTTGTGAACAATTCATAAGCTTTCTCAAAATCAAGTCCTTGGACATCTTCTAGATGTAAATCTGGTATATGATTATTCAAATTTTGATATATTGGAGATTTCAGGAAATTCTGGAAATTGGCTAAATCTGGAGACGGTATGCTGAACAGTTCTGGAGTTGTTGGTGGTTGTATGCTCATGTTAATTTAATCTTGTTTCTGGAGGCATGTGAATATTAGGTCTGTTGTTCAGTTGATAGTTTCCAGCTGGTTTCTCAAATAAATTTATTCATGTGGGTTTTTATCACATGTGAAAAATTTCATCTAAAGAGAAGAAACAGAAATTTCTACATTCGGTAATTTTGTTTCACGTGTTTTTTACTATTCAGATCACGTGAATTTGACACAAAAAAAAGTTTTAGCAGTCTTAAATTTATAACTTAATACTTATGAGCTTATAAAACAGCACCAAATCCAAAAGTTAGCTTAATAGCACGAATATAATAATCTTCAAAATTAGACTGGACAGCATCCTCCTCACCAATTGGGATGCCTTTAAACAACACATCCATAGTAGTTTCACCATCACCTTGATGTAATTCAATAGTTAGGTTAGCAAAATGATCTTTTTTCCAATCTTTTAATCTCCAAGTTTGTTCAATTTTAGAATTTGGAATTAATGATAAAATTTCACCTTCAATATTACCACCAAATAATGTGAATTTTGTAGATTCTTTTAAAAAATCACCTTGGAAACCTGGTGGAGATCTTGTCCATGCTGAAATTCTATTTCTCTCTAATAAAGTGATGTATAGCTGTTCTGCAGTGGTGTTGAAGACTGGGTTTAGATGCAAAGTCGATGTGTTATATTTCGGAACATTAGAAGATGTTGCTGTAGAGGAAGTAGTGGAAGTAGTGGTGGTGGTGGTGGTGGTGGATGATGATGATTCTACTGCTTTATTAGCTGTTGATGTGGAGGTTTTAGCAGTAGTAGTGGATTGGATTTGATTAGCTTTAGTGAATTCGGATTTGACTTGATCTGGAGGTAATTGAATATCAGACCCATTTTCTGCTAATAAATCTTTACCAAATTTGTGTAATAAAGTTCTTAGTTTTGGAATCAATTTGTTTCTAATGATTTCTCTAATTTTGGTGTTTTCATTGTTCTCTGAGAAAATGGAGATATCAAATTGATATTCATCTTCTTCGGTGTCATAAGCAACTTCTGGAATTGTGATGTTACCAGAGACTTTAAGTTCATTGTTGATTAAACCTTGGAAATCCAAGACTAGTTTGACATCAAATAAACTGATGATTTTACCCTTTCTTTGAGATACAACAACATCACCTTCAATAGATTTCAATGATTTAATAGAGACTTGTTGGGTGTCATTTGATTCCTCCAGACCAATAAGTGCGTCTTTGAAGTATTGACGAGACCAGTCGATACAGTTCTTGTCGACCCAGTGCCAGTTGTTTGGATTGTTGACCACCATGATTGCTTGTACTAAGTTTGTTAATGTGTTATAAGTTTGTCTATGTTGCTATTTAGTAGTCAGATGTTGTTCAGTTATAAATTTATCAACAACTTTCCAGAATTTTCTATTATACAAATTAAAATTATTATACATTTCCCTCCATAGTGTGAACAGTTGACTGTAGAACCATAATTAATCAATAGAAGTGTTCACCACTGTGCCTGGTCACTACCATCTACATACGTAGTTACGTAGTTACATCTACAACGTTTATATGCAGTATCTACAAGTGTTGGTGAGTTGTCAGCATTAATAATCATGTTTAAACTTCAAGTTTAAGGTGTACATATTTTCCTACTAAAAAGTTGAAACTATAAATACTCAAACGTTTCCTCCTTTCAGATCCCTCTTTGATAATAATTAAGTTTATTTCATACAATCATCAAACAACTAGAGAACATCATGGCTAAACCAATTGCTTACCTTGGTCCTTCCCCAAACAACTATAAAGTCCTAATTGCATTAAAAGCTACTGGTGTTGACTTTGATTTGAAAAAAATTGATTATGCCTCTGGTGAATTAAAATCTGAAGAATTTGCTAAAGTTAATCCAATTAAAAGAGTCCCTGTTTTAATTGATGAAAATTCTGAACATCGTTTTGAATCTGCTAATCTTGTTGAATTTATTGTTGATAAATATGACACTGAAAAAAAATTCACTTACACCAAAGATTCTGAATTTTATTGGGAATTAAAACAATTTTTATATTTCCATGCTTCATCAATTAGTACTTATGAAGATTTAGGTTTCCTTTTCAAATTTTTCAATCCAAATCCAGAAGCATTGGATGCTTTAAAAAATAAATTAATCCCATTATATAAATATTTGGATGAATTATTAGCTGCTAATGAATCAGGCTACTTGATTGGTGATAAAGTTACTATTGCTGATTTCATTGCTTATCCTCATTCTTTAACTGCTGAGCCTGTTTCTGGTGTTAATTTGGCTGACTTCCCTCATGTTATTGAATGGCAAAAGAAAATTGGTGATTTGGAATTTGTTAAAGCTGCTTATTCTGAATTAACCCAATAATTTACGTATACTTACATTTACTAGATTAATAAATACACATAAATACACTTCAAAATCATTCATTAAAAATTAAATATATTGTCAATCTATTAATCAAGATTTAAAACCCATTTTCATTATATGTACTATCTAAAAATGATGAAGGTAAATCAACAAAATTCATAAAATCCATCATCATATGCATACTACCTCCTCCATTATAATTATTAACATTTTCAGGCAATGCTTGTGAAACTCCTTCTAAAAACCATACTCGATCTTTCATTTCTGTAGTAAAACCTCTTAATAATGAATAATAACTTCTCATAATTCTCATTGCTGTTAAATCTAAGTCCATTAACAAACTTAAAAACCCTCTATCTAATAACGCTGGAAATGAAAATATCCTTAATATAAAATCAGATTTATTTTTTTCATTGTATAATTTACTTAAATGTGCCAATGTTTTAAAATATAATGAATTTGTATAAATTGGAAATAAATCTTTTAAATTTTCATCAAAACATTCCAAATTCGATAAACTACTCTCTGATTCTCTTCTTTTAGTCTCCATCGTTGATGTTGATGATGATGAACCTTCACTTATTTCACCTAAATCTCCTAAATCAAGTGCAATAAACTTATAAAATCTTGATGTAACTGGTAATGGCCAAATTGCAGCTAAAATTGTTGCAGCACCTTTAACATGATAAATCCATGCTTGCATTGGTAATGATGCAGGCACTACACGTTCAGGTGATGATGCATTGGCTAAAGAATCCATAATCAATATGATTGCACTTGCAACCAATGCATCAGTATTTTCTGGTGAAATTTTTAAAACTTCTTCCCTTAATAATTTAAGTGATTTTAATCTATGAATTGCCATTGCATTTTCTAATCCAGATTCAGTTCTTGATAAATGAGTTGCTGAAAAGGATAAAATTGAATGCATTAAAAATGGATATTTCATTGCTAATTCTGGAATATCATCATTCCAAATTTTAGATTCTGATATACCTGCTCTTATAATTGTATTTGCAACATTTTTCAAATAATGATGGAAAAGTCTTAAATCTAATATATTCAAATCATCAATTTCAATTTCACTTTCAATACTACTATTAATTGAACTTCCTTTTGGATTATTTGTTGAATCAATTGATCCCCCATTAATTGAACCTGATTGATTATTTACCACATTCATTAAATTTGTTAATGGATTTAATTGTTGATGAGGTAATTGTTCTTCAATGGAAATTTCCGGTAATCTACCAATTGAATTCATACTTGAATTCATAACATGTAAACTACTACTACCACCACCATTAACATTAACATTACAACCCCCACCACCACCACCACCATTACCAATTCTTGTATGATGTGCCGTGGTGTTTGATAATGGTGAAGTTACAGAACCTGGAGACATTGAAGGTTGTGGTGATAATGTCGGATTATTTTCCACAGGATCAAAATTTATTGATAATGAATTGTTTGAAGAAACTTTATTAAAATCAATAATATTTGGAATTTGATGTTGTGCAATATCATTTAATGAAAATTTCCTAAAACTTTCTGATTGTAATTGAGTATCAATATTATTAGTGTCAATAATGGAATTATGACCATCAGATATCTTTTTTCCAGTAATTTCATTGCTTATAGTATTTTTCTTTTTACTTTTCCTGGTTGGTTCAGAATAAGTACATTCAACACCCATGTTTGAACATTTCATACATATTGGTTTCCCTTCATCACATTTAACACGTCTTCTTTTACATGTATCACAACCATTTCTTGACTTCGTATGGAATCTTCTTTTACCAGTACCTTGACTTAAAGGATGCTTATTTCGGTGTTGTTCAGGGGAAGATGATTGGGGATTGATGGCATTGCTCTGTGGATCCACTGCTGACTGCGTGTTTGTCATGAGATTCCCGGCTTGAAGCAGTGCTTCGTTATTGATGTAACCACCAGCTGATTTAATCTTATCGGCTGCTGATTTCTTCGTTCTTGTTGCTCTGGTCATAATTGTAAAAAAAATTGTAGTTGAAGTTGAAGTTTGTACAAAGTCCTGTTGAATCGACTTGTGGGTTGTTGTTGTTCTTCCAACAGTTGAGTTGGGTTGCTACTGCTCTGGAGTTTGGGCAGTGAAATCTTTAAAAAAAAACAGTCTCGTACAAGATTTCTATCTCGTTTGTTGTTGTTTGTCGTTTAACACGAAAATTATTTCGAAACTGAAATTTTTTTTTATGTCTAAAAAACTTTCAAACGAGCAGCGAGCTCGTGTTTTTTTTTTTAATGTTTTTTTTGCTGAATTGTTTGGAACTTTGGTACTGTTGTGAGCTGTAAGTTTTCCTTTGAAACTACGCTTTTAATGTGAAAAGAAAAAAATTCAATCAATTAATTTATATAATTTAATGGTCGTGTGGGTCTTCTTTAACTGGCTCTGGATCAACTGTGATCATTGTGTCGATTCTAAGCACAGCAATACACGCTTCTAATGCTGATTTCAAAGATTTGATCTTGGACATGGTTGGTTCTAAAACACCGGTGACTGATTCATCAACAATCTTACCATTTATTAAATCCAATCCATAATTCTTATAAGCTTTTCTCTTGGAATCAGTTGGTAATGCAGATTGACTGGCACTATGATAAGATCTTAGTTTAGCAATCAAATCAGATGCATCTTTTGCCGCATTTGAGGCTAATGTCTTTGGTATGATTAATAATGAATTGGCAAATTCAGCAATAGCTAATTGTTCACGACTTCCAACTGTTGTAGCAAAATTTTCCAAGAAAATGTTTAAAGCTGCTTCAACTGCACCACCACCTGGAACAACATTACCACTTTCTAAAGTTCTTTTAACAACGGATAATGAATCATGTAAAGATCTTTCCATTTCATCTAATGAATAATCATTTGGTCCTCTTAATATAATTGATGAAGAACTATGAGTCTTTGTACCTTTAATTAAAATACATTCATCATCAGAAATTCTTTCTTGAATAACTTCATCTGCATAACCAAGATAACTTGATTCAAAAGTTTCATCTCCTTCTAAATTAGATAATGAACTAATAAATGTTGCACCAGTAGCTCTTGCAATTCTTTTCAAATCTTCTTTTTTACAACGTCTAACAGCCATAACTTTTGCCTCAACAAATTCTTTTAAACATAAATCATCAATACCTTTTGTTGTTAAAACAACATTAGCACCTGCATTTATTATTTTTCTAATTCTTTCCAAAACAATTTCATATTCTCTTTTACGAATCTCTTCTAGTTGTTCTGGATCATCAATATTTATTTGAACCCCCATTGCCATTCTTGCCTTTTGTAAATTTAAATCTAAAACTGCAATTTTAGCATTGGTGATTTTTTTAATCATAGCTTGTGATGCAACAGTACAATTTAATGCATACCCATTAACTAATATGGATTCGGTAGAAGACTTACCATGTGCTTTCAAGATATTGACTGCTTTAACTGGGTATTTAGTTTCTCCTTTAGAATTTGTTGTTTTAACTGCTAACATTGAATCAACAACTAATTTTGCGAAAAAATCAGAATCTGCTCCAATAATTTTTGATGACATTGAAGTTTTGGCAATGTTCAAGATGGTTTCTTTACCTAAACTATCAACTGGTTGGGATAAAACATCATTAATAAATTTAGTTGCCTCTCTTAAAGCCAATCTATAACCTGTAATAATGGTAGTTGGATGGATTTTATTTTTAACTAATTCATTAGCTCTTTTCAATAACTCAGATGCAATAATGACAACTGAAGTAGTACCATCACCAACTTCTCTATCTTGTTGTTGAGCCAATTCAACTAAAATTTTACCAGCTGGATGTTGAACATCTAATAAACTTAAAATGGTTGCACCATCATTAGTAACAGTAACATCACCAATGTCATCAACAAGCATCTTATCTAAACCAACTGGACCTAAAGATGACTTAACAACATTAGCAACTGCTTGAGTGGCTAAAACATTTTGATTTCTTATATCTTCGCCACTGATCTTTTCTCCTCCAAGGACTAGAAAAAAAAGGTTAGTTTTTATAAATAAAGAAATTTTAATTCACATACACAATGTATCAGAACGAGCTGATGAGAATAGTTGTGACATTTTGGCTGTTTAAAGTTCACAATTTCCAATTGATTTGTTATTCCAGTTGAAATTTCGACGAAACGCGTTTTTTCTGTGTGAAAATTCTAATTTTTTTTATTTTATTTTATTTTTTTTTGCCTCCGATTTGCTTACCCTGTTGAGAAATCAATGTACATACAAATAATTGAGCATTAATAGTTACAATTGATTTAAGAATCAGCTACAAAAGATGAACGATGAAACATGAATTGATACATGGAAAGATTTTAAATAAAACGGTAAAAGAATGATAATATAATATAATATAATATAATATAATAAAAAAAGAGTACCACTAAAAAAAAAAACTGGTGGTAGCCAATTTCCAAAAAGCAGTTGATGAATATAATAGTTATAGTCCGGTGTATAATCCTTATTTATTATTCAGTAATAGTAACAACAATAAACAAAAAGATAAAAGAAAAAAACAAAGTGTTTGGAGTTATGCTGTTATATACAAACATATAATCCAAGATTCTATTAATTATGGAGAAATTTTAAGATTTTTAAAAAATAACACACTTCTTCTTCTTTTTAGTGGTGACAACTTCTGGTTCTATAGCAGCAACAATAGCTTCATCAAAGACATTCTTCAATCCTCTTTGAGTTAAAGCTGAACATTCAACATATTTCACAGCCCCTAATTGTTTAGCTAATCTCTCACCTTCTTCTGGTCTTATTGGAGCAGCACCTTGTCTTCTTAATCTTTCAACTATAATCATATCATCTCTAAGATCTATTTGAGTACCAACAATAATGGCAGGGACACCTGGAGCATGATGATTGATCTCAGGGAACCATTTTTCTCTAACATTTTCAAAAGAAGCAGGAGAAGTAACTGAAAAACAAACCAAGAAGACATCAGTTGAAGGATAACTTAATGGACGTAAGCGGTCATAATCTTCTTGTCCAGCAGTATCAAAAAGACCAAAAGTGTATGGTTCATCACCAATCATAACGGTGACTGCATAGTTATCAAAAACAGTTGGGACATAATCAGCTGGGAATTTGTTGGTTGTGTATGATATAAGAAGACAAGTTTTACCAACGGCACCATCACCAACGATAACACATTTGATTGTTTGCATCTTTGGAGAATGAAAAGTTGTTGTATTCCTTTGATAAAATTTAAAAAGAAATCAAGGACTGGGGACTATTACGTGTTCTCAAGCAGTAGGAAACTGGGGGTTCAACAACTGTTTAGAAAGTAATTTCAGGTTTATGCGTAAAGTGCAGTGACTTTTGATTGATTTTGAAGTGAGAGGTGGCAACAAATGGCTTTATTTCTCAATTCTTAAGCTGTGTGTATAAGTGAAACAAGTTAATTTTTCAAGTTTTTTGTTGTGAATTTCACTTTTTTTGGGAATATCAAAAATTCAAAAATTTAATACATTCAAAGTTGTAGGAAATTTCTAAAGAGTAAAAGTTTTGCTACTCAATTGATGAAGTAACTGGTTGTCCAGTCTTATAGATTTTATGTATGCTCTGCTGGAAAAGAAGGGGGAAAAAAAAAGACAAAAAGCTCTCAATTCGACAAATTTTCTACTATGAAACTGATGTCGTCTGCCTAATAAAAGTAGCTGGATTGCCGTTTTAGGAAGTTAAAGTGTTGACTGCAAAGGATTATATACTTCTATAGATGTAATTAGCAAATTTTAATATACAACTCTACTCGTCATCAGAATCCTCTTCAGCTTCTTCCAGCCAGTCAATGAACTTGCCAACATACTCGTTATCAATATCTTCTTTGCCCCACCATTCCAAAATGGCTTCTTCTTCAACAATCTCCAAATCGTAGAAAATACTTATAACATAAAGTAAGATTTGTTTACCACTTTCCATGTTTGAGGTCAATTTATGTGATAGTTCCAATAAATCAACTTGTTCTTCATCTTCAAAAACTTGTCTTTTGAATAATTGGCCCCATTGTTTGAAAATTTTGTCAGTTGCTTCTTTAACATTCAAAGTTTTAGTTTCAATGAAATGATTAACTTTATGTAATAATGCTTGTAGTGTAGCTTCTCGAACTTCATGATAGGTAACATTCATACTCATTCTTAATGTGTTCAATTCTAATAACGCGGTATCTAAATCATGATTATTCTCCATAGCTCTTTCCACTGTAGCAATGGCTTCTTTATTGAAATTTTCTTCTTCATAATCAGTAACAACACTTGTAGTTGAATAAGTTCTTCTTTTTTTATGTTTTGTATGAGTTGTAGTGGCTGAAGCAATAGAATCATCTGATAATGTCAGTTTACCAATACTATACATCAATGAATTAACAGCTTTTGAATCTTCTTCTTCATCTGAATCATCCGATTCATAAACATAACCAACACCGTTATCACCAACCATTACATCAAAAGTATCATTTGTTTCTTCTTCCTCGTCATCAGAAAATTCGGAATCAGAACTATTGACAAAGCTTCTATTAACATTTTTAACAGGTTTAGCACTAATTCTAACATCTTTAATCAATTTCATATTATCATCAATAACAACATCAAATCCAATAACTGAACCTTTGTCTAATTTGGCATTTTTACCAATTTTAACATTACTTGCAATAATTGAATATTCTAAAATTGTATCATGATCAATAATTGAATTATCCCATATATAACAATTTTTAATTGTAATATTATTACCAATTTTACAATTTCTTCCAATAACAGAATTTTCAATAAAAGTACCATCACCAATTTGGGTATGAGAACCAATTGCAACACAAGTACCAATTTTACAAGATTGAGCCAATATAACATCTTCTTCTTTATAAACATGTTTAGCTTCATAAGAATAAGAATGATTTGCTAAAAAGTTTGAATCTGGACAAATTGGATAACACCATCTAGCTAAAATATCTTGAGAAATTGCATCATAAGTTTGCCAACTTTCCACTCTTGCAGCATAATCATCGGTGATATATGCATATATGGTTTTTTTCAAGATATCAGATGATAATATACCTTTAACAAAATCTTTTCTTAAGAATTGATAATCAAAATTTTCTTGGAAAATAGCTGGAACATGAGGTGAACAAATATCAACATGACAATCAATTAAATCGTTTTTTAAAATGAATTCATCAACATCTTCTAATAATTCTGGATCAATTGAAACTGAAGATTTTTTACCGTCAACTGGAGGAATATCTTGATAATAAATACATCTATTGGTTTCTTTATCCAAGATAAAAGTTGCTGGTTCTGCATGAGATCTTGTTCTGTGTAGTTCACTTGCTTGGGTTAAAACCATTGTAGCAATATGATCTTTATCAACAGCTTTTCTTGCTTTATGATATTCCATAACTTTATCAAACTGGATATTAGTAACAACATCACCAGAAACTAATAAGAAGTCACCAGTGATTAAACCTCTATTATCCAAATCTCTCATTGCATCACCAACAGATCTAGATTCTAAAGACATAATGGTTTGGACTTTGAAAGGAGACCAAGGTTTTGCCCATTTAGAGTTCTCGATATATTCTTGAATTTGATCAGCATGAGAACAACACATCAAGTAAACTTCATCAACCCCGGCTTTTGCCAAAAACTCCAAAGTGTATTCGATCAAAGGCACATTTGCTAACGGTAGTAAACATCTTGGTTTAACAGATGTCAATGGCATGAATCTTGTTTCGAAAGAATCGGTTAAGACAATGGCTTGTAAACGTTCATCTTGAACGATTTCTTTTTGTTTTTTGCTCTTTGGAGGCATTTTGTCTTTGATTGAAATGGTTTTAAAGACTCAAATTAACAAATGAGAAAAAAAGCTTCTTTAATTTTGTCAATATTTGAATTTTATAAGAAAAAGTTCAAATTTTTTTTTTTTATGTGCATACAGTTTTCAGTCAAAAAAAAAAAAAAAAAAAAAATTGAACGTGATGAAAATTCAGGGTTTCAATCTTTTATACAGGAAATTGATTTAAAGAAAAACCAGCCAATAGATTCAGATATTAGAACAGATTAAAAAAAAAAAAAAAAAAAAGTGTTGTTTAGAGCAAGTTAATCTGTTCCAGATATAAAAAACAAAATGCTGAATGCTCGAGGTGGGGTTCGAACCCACGACGGTCGCGTTACTCACACAACTCGTGACATTTTGCACAACGTCAAAATTTTATGCCGCTATAAGCACGAAGCTCTAACCACTGAGCTACACGAGCATTTGCAAGAGTTTTTAGACAGGAGCAAGTACTATTAGACAACCGTTGTTTACCCGGACTAAAGTGCTGGTTTATTAGAATTTAACAAGATATAGCAGCCATTGAGATAGAATAATAGTTTATCTAGACACGCACAAGCAACATACATCTATCTAAATTAGGTTTCAATTCAATTTCTTGCGATATGAAGCTTTTAGAGACACATTTCTGTAATTATATAGAAAATCTTTATTGTTTGGCTAATAACACAATGAATTCATAGCTGTTTTTTTTTATAGTTATATCCTATACACCACATATGTAGTACTAACTTATTTCATGAACTGTCTTGCAAGAAAGACATGCTTCTCATCACTTTAACTTCAGTTCCCACAAAATAACGTGGCCGTACCGTGTTGATATTCATAGTTTACCAATTTATTTACAGTATTTACTTTAATGATTTAATCTCAAAAATTAATAAAACTTTCCGCCAGACAACAAGATGGGCATCAAGCATTCGCCATACAACTCCATAACGTTTGGTAACCCATTATCATTACGTGTGGATGGTGGTGTTGGTGCTGTGTCAATTAACCCGTCTGGAAGAGACGTAGTACTAGCTGGGTATGATGAACATTGGTAGTGCTACCCACTGAATATTGGACCTATAAAAAAACTAACTTTTTTTCCTTTAGACGTCGTGGATTATACGTTGTTGATTTAGATGATCCATTTGCACCTCCAAGATGGTTACATCATAGAACTTCATGGGAAGTTGCTGATGTTCAATGGTCCCCACATCTTTCAAAACCAGGTTGGGTTATTTCAACCTCGAATCAAAAGGCTTTAATTTGGAATCTTGCAAGACCTTCAAATAATGCCATTGAACATGTGTTACATGGTCATTCTAGAGCCATCACTGATATAAACTTCCATCCAGAAAATCCTGAATTACTAGCAACTTGTTCTGTTGATACTAATGTTTTGGTTTGGGATACAAGAATTCCAAAATCACCAACTTATAGAGTTGCTGATTGGAGAGCTGGTGCATCTCAAGTTAAATGGAATTTTCAAAACCCAAATGTTTTAGCATCTTCTCATGATCATTATTTTTATATTTGGGATATTAGAGTTAATAAACCTTTACATAAAATTAATGCTCATAATAGAAAAGTTAATGGTGTTGATTTTAGTAGGACAAAAGAACATGAAATTATATCTTGTTCTAATGATAATACGGTCAAATATTGGGATTTGGCAAAAGATGTTGAAAATCCAATCACTACAATTCATACTGACTTCCCTGTTTGGAGAGCAAGACATTTACCATTTGGTAATGGTTGTTCAATTATGCCTTTAAGAGGTGGAAATAACTCAGTGTATCTTGTTAATCATAAAGATGAGATTGGTGATATAGATCTGAATCCTTGTTATATTTTCAAAGGTCATAGTGATAGAGTTACAGACTTCTTGTGGAGGTCAAGATATCATCATGACTCTAATTATGATGATAGAGAATTTCAATTAGTGACTTGGTCAAAAGATTGTGACTTAAGATTATGGAGTATGAGTGAAGATGTTTATGAAAAATTGGATTATAAAAGAGGTGATTCTTTAAACCTACCATTGCTTGATTACAACACATATAGTGAAGAACCTGGTGTTAAAAATCAAAATCAATCCTCAATGAAAAGAACAAAAGATACATTTGTTTCAAGTAGAGGTGATAAATCAAATTTCAATACTAAAGATCATTTGAACTGGATTTCAGGTGTTAGAATTGGTAGATCAGCATTTGCACCACCAATTGACCAAAATTTAATTAATAGAAATTTGGATAATACAGCTCCAGATAATTTAGGTGAAGAAGTTTCAGTTGTTGGCCATAAATTCCCTAAAATTAGATTTGAAAAAATTTCAGTTTCAACTGGTATATTAGTTTTATCATTAAATGGTCCTTGGAGTCAAGATCCTGAACAATTATTATTTTTAAGAATTGAAATCAAATATCCAAAAACATATCCTTTAGAACCACCAGTTTTCAGAATTGAAGAGAATAATGAATTAGATAAAGATAAAAAACAAGAAATAATAACTAATTTAAATGAAATTGCTAAAAAATATTCAAATGTTGAGAAATTCTCTTTAGAAGTTTGTCTAAGATTTCTAATGGGAGAAAAAATTGATCTAACAAATTTGAATAGAGAAGATAATTATTTGATAGCAATTGATGAATTTGATGAATATTCATCATTATCATCCTCATTATCAAGTACAGAAGATGATGATGAAGATGATGAAGAAGAAGAAGAATTAATACCATTAACAGCAAATGATGCAAAACCTTTAAATTTTGATAGTACACCATTACCAAAAGGTTGCGGTGCATATTGGGGTAGATCAGGTCAACTAGTTTGTTTTTTCATACCCAAGCAAGATAATAAAACAAATACAAAGATTATTAAATTTGATCAAAAAGGTTTTTCCAATCAAGTTTTATTTGATAATACAGAAGAATTTAGTGATGATAGTTTATCTGAAGATTGGAATGATATTTTAAAAGATGATATTACAAATTCAAGAAGTAAAATTCCTGGAGTTTTCAAAATTCAAAATTATAATCAATTGAATAAAACTTCAAGAGTTCTTGAATCTTTACCAACTGAAAAATCGACGGGAACTCAAAAAACTAATTCTGCAACTAAGAATATTATTAGAATATTGGATTTTTCCCATTTAATACCGTCCAAAAAGGAATTGGCTTCAGAATATAGAATATTTGGAGATACACCAGAAAATTTAGCTATTCATAACAATGAAGTTTGTTTGAAATATGGTTATAAAGAATTGGCAAATAGTTGGAGAATAGTGGCAAGTTTATTTAGCAGGAAGTTTTATTGGGGTACACATCCATTTGGAGGTAATTGGTTTATTAAAGAATTAATGAATTATTATGAAACTTTAGGAAATATTCAAATGTTGGCAATGTTAAGTTGTGTTATAGTAAGTGATCATTATAATTTATTTGATCACCAAATGAAATCACAATTCAAAGTGAATCATCAATTGAAAAGTGGGTCATTTTTAGTGGATATTCCTTCAGTTAAAAGCTTCCATAGAACTTCATCAGCTTCTTCACATGATAGAATGTCTACATTAAATGGTTATTCGGATTCTGCTTATAGATTACCATTTTCCAGAAGTTCTAGTGTTTTAGCATTACAAAATGAAAAGAAAAGTTTCCAGATTAATATTTCCATGATGAATGAGGTTGAACTTGGGTATGGAGAAGATCAATTCAAAGTGACACTATTCCAAGATGATGAGCGTTATTCAAGTTATAGAGAACAATATGCCGATATGTTATACGATTGGGGTTTACCATTATCTAGAATAGAGATCTTGAAATTCAACTACCAAACCCCAACGTCATTATTTGATATTCATAAAGTTGATCTTAAATGGAACAATAGTGCGTCTTCAGATTGTAACTATTGTGGTTTAAAAGTGGAAAGACGTCTTTTCGTGTGCCATAAATGTGGACACATTCTACATGCACAGTGTGCTGACCAGTGGTGGCAGGAGGTGCAGGAGTGTCCTACTGGCTGTGGATGCCATTGTCTTGAAAACTACTGAAGAACAACAGTTGCATTAAGTTGAATTTACCTATTTTTTTTTTTTTTGTTATTTTTTTTCCCCTGGTGCTAATATAAATTGTTTTATGTATCCCAAATTCCAACACCTTAAACTTCAAGTTAAATAGCTACTAAATACATTGGAGTATTTCATCAAACTTTGAAGAAAATTGAATTTTGGACCAATTTTGAAAAATTCATTCAAACGTTGGATATACCATTTTCAAAAACGTTTTTAAGCTACTTCCCATTTGAATTTGAGAGATCTAAAATTATCAGAAAGTTGAGCTAAATGAGTACTACAAGTTACAACTCTACCTTTTCAGTTAATTTTATATGTAAACAATAACATACTTCCTAATTGGGATGTAAGTACATATGTAGTTGGTAGACGCATTAAAATTGTTCATATGTAGCTTTTCTTCAATAAAATTCAAAGTGAAAAAATTTTCCAACTTTGTTTCATTTATTCAACGAATAATTTCAAGGATTTAATTGTTCAGCTCCTACAAAAGCTGTGTTTGATGGCTGATTGAAAGAGTCTTGTGGTTTCAGCAGTGAAGCCAGTTGCATTTTTTCATTTAAACTGAAAAGTGAGTTATTGGATTGGACAGTGAAGTAGAAATTCTTGTATTTTTTTTTTTGTTATAGGGTTCAAGGTGATGATGACTTTTCCATATGTTGCTTGAAGATGAAATACTCAATGTGGGCACAATAAAGACTACAACGGTATCTGATTGAATTACAAAATACACAGTTTCATGCCATCAGTAAAGAATTACTAAGACCTGATGTACTAACAAAAATAAATTAGAAATGAATAAAAAGGCATTAAATGATTTACATAAACATGCTTTGCCTGTTCATCCAATAGTTCTTCCAGAACTCATTCCACATAACCCATTATCATGGTGCTATTTTATATACAAGTATTTCCAACTGACTAATGAAATCAACACCACTACTGTTGTTTATGAAAACGGAAGTTTCTTAGTCAAATCACCTCAACACATGAGGACTCTATGGACAGAAGGTTTTTTTGGTAAAGGAGTACTAAGTAGAAGTGAACCTACTTGGGCAGTTAGAACCAATAAACGTTTAGGAATTGGTGAATTCAAGAATTTAACCATTGAAGAAATCACTACAATTAGAAGAGAAGAACGGAAAAAATTCAAGAAAGAACGGTCGAAATTAGAGGCTAAACAAATTGAGTTGAGGAAACAAGGAATTGTTGATCCTTTCATTGAGGAACGTTTGAGTCTGAAAGAGTTACGTGATAAAGATATTGATATTAATATTGAAAGAGTCACTCATATTAGAACAGAAGATGATGAAATTATTGATTCTAATGGTAATTTGATTGAAATTGAATTTTTGGAATTGATGCCAGAAGAAGTTTTTTTCTTAAAATTTGCATTGAATTGTGTTGAGGTTTATCATGATTCTAAAAAATTGGATAATTTTGAATTATTCAAGTTAATTTCTAATCATCAGGTTGATGATCAATTCATGCAAAGATACATTGCGTATCATCATTACAGATCTTTGGGATGGTGTGTTAGATCCGGTATTAAATTTGGAACAGATTTCATTCTTTATAAAAGAGGACCACCATTTCAACATGCTGAATATGCAGTTGTTGTTTTACCAAATTATGTTAATGATCCTATCAAAAATGAACAAGTTGCCAAACCTTTTACGTGGCTTTCAAACATTTCAAGAGTCATTGGAGGTGTTAGAAAGAAACTAGTTTTGACATTTATTGATATTCCTACACAAGAGGATTTTGATTCTGTTTGTGATAAGAATTTGAAATCCTTATTACAGCTATATGCAATCTCATCGCTTTTGTATAAACGTTGGGTTCCTAATAGAAATAGAGACTAACTGCATATTCAACATCTACACTTGTAGTTTTTTTCTGTATCTCATTTCATTCCATTAAACTAAACCTTTATATGCATCAAGCACCCAGCCACAATCTCTGAGTCCTTTTGTTTTCGCATTTGGACCTTTCTTCTCATCATCATACAATGCCTGTAAATTTGGGTCGTGTGTAGCTGGCTTGGAAATACACACATGCTGTTTATTTGGTAAAACACATCTCAATTGAGATTTTGGGAATGGACATGGACAATCATGTTCTGTCTTCACACATGATTTGGTGTCTGGACACAAGTATCCGTTACAATTGTCTGAGTTATTAGTATTCAAGATCTCAGTATAAATAAAAGCTCTTCTTCACTTACTGTTTAGATAATCGTCTTCATAACTTTTAGCCACCTGTTGTTGTTGCTGTTGTTGCTGCTGATGATGTCTCTGGAAAAAATCGTGGAACGCATTGGCAGCTCCCAGCACTGCACTGATCACTATCACGCTTCTCATCTCCTGCGTTCAAACTATGAATATGTCTATCTAATATCAACAAAATTCAAAATATTTCAATGAGTTGTCACTAAAATTCAAAATTTCAAAAAAAAAAATATCAATTTCCGGTTGTTTTTTTTTCAATTCCGGTTGTTTTCTATACAAAAAAAAAAATAAAAAATATTTATTTTAACGCGTCTGAAACTTGGAATTGAAGCAGAAGGTGCTGTGAAGGATGTATTTGAGCAGCGGGCAGTTCAAGCGAGCGTTTGAAGATATCAAAGTGAGCTCGATGAGCCACTCGACCTGCAAATTGGTGGTGTTTGTGTCGTGCTTGAACATTGATGCGTTGTGTGCGTCTAAGATATTGACTGGGCTGCTAAAGAAAGAGCTAATACAGTATCAGTTGGTGCCGGTTGTTGGTTATTCTGATTTGAAGAAACATTATGATAAACTAGATATGGATGTCTCCAATGTCTTACTTCTAGGTTGTGGAGCTTCTATTGATTTAGAAAGTTTTTTTGAAATAGATTCAGACAGTTTTGTTATCCAAGATCATGGTAATCTAGGTGATAGTGATGATGATGATGATGATGATGAACTTCCTTCTACTCAAAAGTTTGCTGAAAGCATTAGAGAAAAAAATCAAGTGAAATTGTCAAGAAAAATCTATGTTATTGATGGTCATAAACCTTGGAATTTAGATAATATTTTTGGTTCTCAAATCATCGTGTGTTTTGATGATGGTTACATTGATCAAAACCTGCAAAATGAGAAAGAAGCATACAACACATTAATAGAATTGCAGAATGATGAAGAAGAACAAAATGAAAATAGTGATGATGAAAATGAAAATTCTGAGGATGACGATGATGCAGGTGATACAGATGCTGATGATGATGATGATGATGATGATTATGATGAACTTACTAGCTCTCAAACTAAAAAAAGAAAAAGATCAAAGGAAAAAAAAGCGAAAAAGAGACAAATGACTGAAAATGAAAAAGTATTGGAAGATTATTATTCAACTGGTACTACAATTTCGGTATCTGTATCACTATTGATTTACACACTTATATCAGAAATTGGTGAAACAAGTATAGAAAACTTATGGCTAAATATAATTGGTACAATTTCATTAGATAGTCAATACCCAGAAGTTTATAGATCAAGTTTTCCTGCTCTTAAAGGTGAATCAATCAGATTAAATCCAACTGTTTTAGATGGAAGCAGTGCAAAGAATGCAGATTCATCATTGTTAACAATAGACACTGATTATTATTTATTTTTACTACGACATTGGACACTTTATGATAGTTTTTTTTATTCAAATTATGTTAATGCTAAAATTGGAGTTTGGAAAGAAGATGGAAGGAAAAGTTTACATAAAATGTTTGCAAAAATGGGGATCTCATTACAAGATTCAAAACAAAATTGGTTATATATGAATGCTGATATAAAACAAAATTTAAATACCACTTTCAAAAACACATTGGGTTATTTTGGTTTGGAAGATCTAACAAGGGAAGGTTTTGTTCGTACTTTTGGTTTTAGAGGGTCAATATCAGCGGGTGAATGTGTTGAAGCCATTGCTGCTTTATTAGAACATGATAATTTACAAAAAGATGAGAAACATAATAATAATAATAATGTTAATGATGAAAATTATGAGGATGAAAATGAAGATATTAATGATTTGATTTTGAAAAAGGAAAAAGTTTGGATAAGTAATTTTTGGTGTACTTGGGATGCATTAACTAATGATAATATTGATTTAATTTCAAAAGGTTTGGAATATGCTAAAAATTTCCAAAAGTTGATTTTTAATACTGGAATGGAAGTTTTAGAGAAACGATTACTAAAAAATTTAAAAATTTATAGATTAGTTGTTTTAAAAGATGGTCCAAATATTGATTTATTTAAAAATCCATTGATTTTAACAAGATTAGGAAATTGGATTTTAGAAAGTTGTGCTGAAATTGATAAAACATTATTACCTCTTGTTTTAGCATCTTTAGATGAAAGAACTGATACTTATTTAGTTATTGGTTTAGCACCACGTTATCCAAGAGGAACGAGAAATTTATCAGATTTCAATTCAAATACAACATTATTAAACACTTTTAGTATAGCTTTTCAACAAATTGCAAATACCACTGGAGCAAAAGTTAGAATTGATTCATTTGAAAGTTCAATTATTGAAATTCAAAAAGAAGATTTAGCTCCATTTTTAGAGAGATTGACATTGAGTGGGCTTGTTTGAATTTCACTTCAAATTACAGCAGTTTATGAATTTAATAGTTAGTTTGATTTAATATAGAAATTTTTATTAGTTTTTTGATGAAATTCTGAATCGTAAGGTTCTTCTCTTGTCTAATTAATTAATATTCGTCGATTAATGATAAATAATATTAAATATGATAATAATAATAATCAGCGCATCATCATCAATTATATGATGAATAATATGATCATCATCATCATGCAGATCACGCAAAATATCAATTAAGCTTGACAACAGCTTTAAATTATATTAACAAGTTAACCAAAAGTCACTTGCCACACAACATCAAAAGATTTTGCGCCACAAAATGATAACAAATTATTACCTCAATAATATTAAGCAGTTATTATAACACAGCTTGATTTCTTTTAGTTATGACAACAATATTAACGGCATTTGGATTTAGCTGTTATATAAATTATTACACTCCAGTGTCAACGTACTAGTGTTATTTCATTATAATCGTTTATAATTGAATTTTAAAGAGTTTTGAGTAAAATGGTCACGTGAAGTTGTAAGCTTTTTCACGTGAGCTGTAGCTTAGACTGAACATAAAAAAACAGTCACCCAAAACAATAAAAGCTTCTATGGCCAAGTTGGTAAGGCGCTACACTAGTAATGTAGCGATCCTCAGTTCGACTCTGAGTGGAAGCATTTATTTTTTTAATTTTTATTTTTTATTTACTCATGTTCTACACCGGAAGGAGTTGGTTGCTCAACGATCCTATTGACCCTTTCAGTATACTTGCCATCATTTACAAGAGAGTTTATTATTAATTTGATTGTTCGTTTTTTTTTTTTTTTTTTTTTTGTAAACAGAAATTTAATGTCAATATTTGATAAAAAAATTAGATCAATGAAACCTGAATTTTATATGTATATGAAGTTTGTTTGAATAACAAAAATGTCAGAGAGATCACATAATTCAAGAAGACAATTTTTCAGAAATCTTACGGCAAAGAAATCCAACACACTAGATCCATCAGCAGCTAGCAATCTTTTGTCAAGAACACTACGGAAAAACTCAGATAGATATAAATTCAACAATAATACAACACAAATAACTGAACTGAATTTCGATACAAGTGATGATAATATAATATCTATAGATGATGATGAGGCACCACCACAATTAGTGATACATAAATCTACAAAACCCGATGAGTCTGGGATTTATAGTTCCCATCCATTACGTGCTTCAAAACTTCAAGCTTTTGAACAAGCAGAGCAGACATTGAGAGAGATTTTCCATCACGGGTCGTCTAATAGTTTTACAGGAGTAGGTTCATTTGGGGATGATGATTATGATTATGATTATGATTATGATGATGAGGACGATGAAGATGATGATGGTGGTGGTGGTGGTGGTTCCAATAATGGTGTTCATAGAGATAAATTCAGAAACGAAATATTGATTTCTGTTCCAGGTTATGAAAGAAACCAAAATTTCCACCCAGGGAAGCTTTTAAGATCTCACTTTGAGCCAGCATTCAACTCACAAGAATTCAAACGATCCAGATCTTCCCAAACCGAAGAATATAACCTCATGACAAAAGAACTAGATGAGCAATTATCCTTATTGGAGGACAGACTGCGCGGGAAAAACCACTACTACGATTTTGATGGCACCCAGGAGCAGCTGCAGCAGGACGAGCAGCACCAGCACCAGCACAACATGGCAGTGCTAAGGCGTGCAGTGCGTGAACTCGAGTGTGATGCCTGGCAGTTCAGTAGTGTGCGAACCGCTTTTTAAAGGGGAAATTTTGAATTTTTTTTTGGTTATTTTTTTGGTTTTTTTTCTTTGATGTTTTTTATTTAAAAAATAGGTTTGAATGAAAATTTGAATTTGTAGTTTGCTCATTGCAGTTTTAAAGACTTGTTTGTTTATATTTTCAAACGTGTTTTGATTTGAGAGATTGAAACACCACCGAATTGAGAAAATAGAAAACTTGCTTCGACTATTGTTTTCAGTTTTGCCACCAAGAATATGAATATCGTGAAACTACAAAAAAAATTCCCTATTTTACAACAAGAGGATTTGTTCAGTGCCATTGAGCAGTTCAGAGACTTGGATCTTGATGACAAGGGATACGTCGAGAAACAGCAAGTCATTGAAAAAATTTCTGACTCCGGTGTTGCTTCTTATGATAATGTCCGTCAAACTTTGAAACAAGTTGGTGTTGATGCTTCAGGAAGAGTTGAATTGGATGATTATGTTGAGTTAGTGGCCAAATTGAAAGAACAACAATCCGCCCCAAAAACCGCTGTTTCAACCGCTGGATCTCAGGCTGCTGTTAGTGCTACTTCAAGTTCTGGTACTGGATTATTGCAACATAAAGGTACTGGTGCCAAAGCTTCCATTATTGTTGGTGGGTCCACATCTGGTACTACTCATACAATCAATGAAGAAGAAAAAACAGAATTCACTAAACATATCAACAGTGTTTTAGCTGGTGATCCAGATGTTGGTGATAGAATCCCAATTCCAACCGATACTTTTCAAATCTTTGATGAATGTAGGGATGGGTTGATTTTATCAAAATTAATAAATGATTCTGTTCCAAATACAATTGATACAAGAGTCTTGAATTTCCCTAAGAAAAATAAAGCTTTAAATAATTTCACAATTTCAGAAAATGCAAATATTGTGATTAATTCCGCAAAAGCTATCGGATGTGTTGTTGTTAATGTTCATAGTGAAGATTTTATTGAAGGTAAAGAACATTTAATATTAGGTTTGATCTGGCAAATCATTAGAAAAGGTTTGTTAAATAAAATTGACATTAAATTACATCCTGAATTATATCGTTTATTAGAAGAAGATGAAACTTTAGAACAATTTTTAAGATTACCACCTGAACAAATCTTATTACGTTGGTTTAATTATCATTTAAAAGCTGCGAACTGGAATAGAAGAGTTTCAAATTTCTCAAAAGATGTTTCAGATGGTGAAAATTATACTGTTTTATTAAATCAATTAGATTCAAAATTATGTTCTTTAGCACCTTTACAAACCCAAGATTTATTATCAAGAGCAGAACAAGTGTTATCAAATGCTGAAAAATTAGATGCAAGAAAATATTTAACACCATCTTCATTAGTTGCAGGAAATCCAAAATTAAATTTAGCATTTGTTGCACATTTATTTAATACACATCCAGGTTTAGATCCAATTGAAGAACATGAAAAACCAGAAATTGAAGAATTTGATGCTGAGGGTGAAAGAGAAGCTAGAGTTTTCACATTATGGTTGAATTCTTTAGATGTTCAACCTCCAGTTGTTAGTTTATTTGAAGATTTAAAAGATGGTACAATTTTATTAGAAGCTTTTGAAAAAGTTATGCCAGGATCAATCAATCCTAAACATATCAATAAAAGACCAAATAATGGTGGTGAAATTTCAAGATTTAAAGCTTTAGAAAATACAAATTATGCAGTTGAAGCAGGGAAAGCTAATCATTTCTCATTAGTTGGAATTGAAGGCTCAGATATTTTAGATGGTAATAAATTATTGACATTAGGATTAGTTTGGCAATTAATGCGTCGTAATATTGTTATAACATTAAAATCAATATCAAAAGGTCGTGAATTATCAGATTCTGATATTTTGAAATGGGCAAAGGATAAAGTTGCTAAAGGTGGGAAATCATCAACAATTAGATCATTTTCTGATCCTTCATTATCAAACGGACATTTCTTGTTGGATGTTTTGAATGGTTTGAAACCAGGCTATGTTGATTATGATTTAGTTACACCTGGTAACACAGAAGAAGAGAGATATGCAAATGCAAGATTAGCTATTTCTATTGCAAGAAAATTAGGTGCTTTGATTTGGTTAGTTCCTGAAGATATCAATGAAGTTCGTTCAAGATTGATTTATACTTTTGTTGGTTCTTTAATGGCTATTGATAATTAAGATCAATATTTTTTTTTAGAATTTTTCTACGTACTGTTGTTTTAATAAAATTATTTGAAAAATGAAATAAAAGACTTTTCAAATTTGCAAAATCATCTATGTAGTTGTAAGATTATGGATTTCTTCTTGCAATTGTGATTTGATCTTTTAGTTTTTCATCCCAAACTTTACTCAAATTTTCAACATATTTTAAAACATCTTCAGCACCTGTTTTATCAACTGGAGTAATTTTAATATATTCACTACCATCTTTATAACAAGCAGAACCATATTTAACATCTTGTTGTTCGAAATTTGGGTTAGCTAAAGTGGCAACATAAGTTGGTGCATTTGCCGCAGTATAACCTGAAATATTGACCCATGGGGAGCCTAAGAATCTAGCTAGATAAAAAATGAATAACATTCCATAATAAGTGAAAATGTTTAGGAATTTTTGGAATGAATTTGATGTGAAAATACCTGGTTGAATCAAATATTGGGTTATTCCTTGTTCTTTAAGGGATTTATAAGTGGCCATATGTAACAAATCAATTGATCTTTTAGAACCTTCATAAGAAGCATCACTTTTCAAATATTCTAAATCATCAAATGATAAGTATTTTGGATCTGACATTATACTTGAAACCCAAATGATTTTAGCTTTACCAGTTTTCAATAGTGGCATAATTTTCCTCAATAGATAATAAGGACCAAATACATTACATTGGAAAACTAAACCTAATCCATCTTTAGATTTAACACCAATTTTTTGAATTTTATAATGAGGATCAGTGGCACCTGCAACTGGGTTTCTTAATAATTCTTTACAAGCACCTAGCCAATCAATACCATCAAAAACACCTTGTGCCGAATTGGCAAAAAAATAATCAATTTTGGAATATTTGTTGTTTAATTCATAAGAAGCATTTAAAATTGAAACCATATCAGTGAAATCCACCAATAAGTAGTCAAAATCAACTATACCTGTACGATTTTGAGTTTTAGCAAACGCATCGATTTGTTCAATGACTTCTTTCACTCTTGGAAATGTTCTAGAAGTGACCACTATGGTTAATCTTATGCTGGAAGATTCGTTTTCTATCAATCTGTAAGCGATGTTCAATCCAAGATTACTGGGTGAAAATGTTAGTTCATTTGTTGTTTTTTTTTTAATTTGAGAAATAAGTCTGTATGAGTTACCTGTTTGTGCCTGTTATAACTGCAATTTTTCTTTCTGCTGGCATTTTGCAATTTGAGTCGGCTGAAGTTTGAAGAAAGTTGTCGATTTGTTGCTCGTTTAACTCATTTTGACAAAAATTTTGAGCTTTATTTTTTTCTGATTTTGATTTTCTTGATAATTTGAAAAATAAACAAAACTTATAAAAGTAAACAAATCGAAATTTATTGCCAAACAAAGAAAGAAAGAAAGAAAGAAAGAAAGAAAGAAAGAAAGAAAGAAGAATGAACAGCCAGCCAGTTTCACCGCTCAAAGACAGCACAAACAGAGAAGAACATTTTTCAAGCAGATTGAAAGAAGTCAGTCCGAGCAAGATTTTGATTCTAGACAGTAGTGATGACGGATTGAGCAAACCACCAGGAAGAATATCACCTTTCAAAGGCGCCAAAGCTCTGCTGAGCAACCACGAGATTTTTGCCACCACCCCTAGAAGACTGGTCAATGGCAAAATACAACCGGCTCAGCCATTGAATGCTCCAACGCAGACTGAAACTCAAAGTTGTGACAGATCTGACCCAAGATTCAATGATTCAAGAGAAGTTACTGGTGTAAACGTTAACATACGGTCACTAAATCAAACTCCTTCTAGAATCATCAAGGGAAGAAAATACATATCTTCAGAGCAGCCTGTTTCCAAGATCAGAAGAACGAACTCTATATCCAATGAAGAAACCACCACAGCTTCTAAACATCAACATCTTAATGTCAACAGAAGTCTTTTAGAACAGTTCAAAGAAAAAAGGAATTTGAAGCCATGCTTGAAACAACAAGCTTCAATGAAACTTCCAGAATTGAAAGAACCTGTATCTAAAGAACTTGATGAAGATTTGAATGATTTGAAAACTACGCTAAATACAATTGAAAATGCTAAACATGTTTCAATGAATACAGAAACCACACCAGTTCATGATAAGAAAAGGAAAAGAAGAGCTGTGACTTTTGATTCTGATCCAACAACCGGACTAGAAGTTTTAGTTGATAACAATAATAATAATACCAATGAAGTGTTATTATTACTTAAAACTATCTTAAAAAATCAAGAGTTGATACTACAAAGATTGGATAAATTAGAAAAATAATTTTCATTCGTGAAATGAAATTTAAGATCTATTATGACCAACAAAACCTTTAACTAGATCAACTGCAGCTAAAGCATCTTCTTCTGAAGAATGTTCAGCTCCTTGAATACTTTTACCTAAATATTTGAAAGCTAATTCTTTTAATGAATATTTCCCAAACATACCTCTTGGATAAAGAATTGAAGAATCAATCACGTTTTTGTGCAATAACCTTAAAGTGATCAAATCATTATCTAAACCATGTCCAATTAATATTGTATCTTGATTAATATATTCATCATTTAATATGAATTGTTGAAATTCTTTTAACGTTTTTGCATCTTCTGGAATTGAATAAACACCACTAAACTGACTATTCAAATCCAATATAACACCAGATGGTTTCAATAATTCATCAACAATTGTTTCTGAAGTAAAATAATCAACAATTGTTACTCTAACACATTCCATACCTTTAGTTGTATATGCCATTTCACAATCCAATCCATAAACTTTCCCAATTTGCATGTCACTGTCACTGTAAGATTCTGGTGTTTCAACAAATGGAATATCATTGTTTAATTCATATGCTGATTCGTTTTTAAAAACATGAAATTGAGCTGTTTGACAACCTTGACTCAAGCCAACTTGTTCAGAACAACAATCCCAACTACTAGATTTCCCATCGTTTGTTTGTGTTGTTGTTCTTTTCCTTCCATGGTATGAACATTGTGAAGCTTTTGGTGTTACCCCATTTGTTGCAAAATCTTCCACTGTTTCTATCAATTTAGAAAGACTGAATTCTGTATGACATCTATCACAACTTTTCAAAGTTTTCAATTCTCCATTTGTTGGGATTTCAAGAATGTATCTAGCTCTTTTCAAATCTGTATTTGAATGAACCAATTTCAATAAATGTGCATACTCTTCTTCTTTTGTCATTACAGTGGTACCATCTCTAGATTTCCCAACCGGTGTTTTTTTATTGACCTTTTGTAATCTAATCAAAGCTTTAATTTTCTCTCTATAGGTGTGTCTTGAGTTTTTAAAAGCAATATCATACTCTAAATCAATAGCCTGTTGAACCGCATTTGGAGCAGATCTATCATTTAACACATCAATCAATTTTTGAATATAATGAATTCTATGAGCTAACACAACAGGACCTCCATGTGGGACTATTTTGGGCACCCATTTCACCGTTGGTATCTGTTCTTGTTTCACTGAAGTGACAATCTGAGCAGCAGTGTCTGCTGTTATAGTTCCAAAAGGTCTCTTAGTGGTTGGTTTGATGGTTTTGTGATTAAAAACACAGTGTGGGAGTTTGCAATGAGCTCTTTTAGGACACGTGGCTGTGGAAAGCAGTCTGGATGAACTTTTGAACATTTCTGATAGTTTATTAAAAGTTTAGAAACAAACTGTAGTGGAAGGTGATGTTTATATGTATGTAAAAGTCCAAGTTTCCATAAAGCTGAAATTTTTTTCTTCTTTCTTAATTTTGTCTATTGGAAAGTTTTTCAAACATTGATTTATTTTAAAACAGAAAATTAAACCAAATGGACAGCGAGGAAGACATTTGGAGAGTGTTTGAGCTTGAATTGTATGGTTTTGATTTTTTCACTAGCAAAAGATATCGGAAAAATAACAATTTTTTTTAGAGTCACAGAAGGCAGATTCGCAGACAAAATTGATGATGTTACATGGATGACGTTCATATTGAAAGCATTGAGACAACTACACGGAGTGTTTGGGGCTTCTATTGAAGTGGATCTTGTAGAAAATAAAGGACAGTCATGTGTTGTCAAGATACAGAAAGAAGACGTTAAAGTTTTCACTACAGCTATAAGTGCATTTATTACAAATTTGTCGATTATTGGACTTGGTGATATACCGTGTCATATTAGACATAAATTATTATAAATAGTGTTCAATAAATATCGTCATATGAATGGAGTTATTTCCATTTGAAAAACCCACAATTGAATTCATTTATAGGTTGATCTTTTGATTGATCTCCTGGTGGACGAGAACAAGTCCAGAACCTCTTACCTTTGTTTCCTGCTGTTTTAGCTGTTTTCAAAATACATGGATCTTTATGGTTACATTTGGGCACTTCAATTGATGGCAATGCAAAAAGTCCATTATTATCAAGCTTAATCTTGGGTTTATTAGGATCGAATTTGATTGGATCGCATTCTAGTTTGGAATCTTCAATAATAACTATCTCCTCGTCAACTGGACAATTGGGAGTTGGTTGTTTTGTTTCTATGTGTTTTGGTTTGAAAAAACTTGAAATATCATTTTTAGATTCATTAATAGATTTTTTAACACTTGTTAAAGGTTTTTTTTGTAATGTTTCTATTCTTCTATTTCCATTAGTTTTGGGTATCTTGGGAAGAATAGGCGGTGATGATGATGATGATGATGATGATGATGGCGAATCTTCGGAATTCAAAGATCTTTTTTTGAATAACGAATCTAAAGTATTTCCATTTGACAATTTAAACATATAGCTTGCCTCAAATTTTGGAATTTTTGTAGACAATGTTGTAGGTTTCAGTTCTTTAACATCATAATCAGCAAAAACAGGACAATGATCGGATCCCATCACAGATGGTAAGATATTAGAGTTTGTTAAATGCTGACTTATAGATCTGGTACCTAAGATCAAATCAATTCTTGATCCAAAATTACCAGGCCGGGCATTGGTTAATAAATTCCAGCAAGTATATAGACAACGTTTTCTTCCCTGTATGAATCTAACAGAATCAATCAAAATAGGTGAAGATTGTGGGATTATACTATCAATCAACAATTCATTTAACAAGATTCTTGGAATAGAGTTCTCAATGAATTTACAACATTCATCTTTATTTAACTCTTCAAAATCATCACTGTTTATATCTTTGATGATTTTCTGTTTGGTCCGATCTTCAATACCTGCAGCATTATCAATCAAATCTCTTGAAATATTAATATCACCTAACAAAATCACTTCTTTCCCCAATTCTTTCAAATTTCTAACTCTCTGAAACAACAATTTCAAGAATTGAATCCTGAAAACTTCACCTTCTTCTGTATCTAATGAATTGGCAGGACAATAAACAGAAATAACCACCAAATTCACAGCTAATTCAATGATAACACATCGACCTTGACTATCGATTTCCAATCTTGTTTGTTGATCATAAAGCTCTGGGTACCCGCCAATCCCATCATCTGTTTCTCTATATGGTAGTCGCGAACTCGGGTCTATTAGTTCACCAGTCAAACCTTCTTCAGCTTTAATAACATTCAGTGCATTTCTAATAGCTTCAGACTCGCTGCTGCTAGGGATTCTAACATAAACACCTACACCAGAGTAGCCTTTTTTAAGCTTGGGCAGTGTAATATACGTCTGATACCCTTCAATTTTACCCATTGAATGGTCCACGTCTTTACTACTCAATTTCAACTCTTGCAGTGTAATAAAATCCGCATCAAACTCGCTGAAAACACCGTTCAAAGTCTTGATTGTGTTCCATGGATGGTAGTGAAACAGGGTGCGCACCGCATTGACATTGAATGTGACAAACCTCAAAGCATCGCGTTGTTTCTGGTCGATTTTCAGCATTAATTTTTTGTTGATGTTTTCATTAATTGTTGAAAGAAAACGCGTTCAATTAATTGCAGCAAAGGAAAAAAAAAAATAAAAAAAAAAAAATTATAAAGTATTGGCGAAGATTACAAGAGTTGTTGAGATAAAAACTGAGCCGATTGGGCAAAATGAGCGACTTGTGCTTGAGTTTTATGGAGAACTCGCCGTTCAAGAAGGCTACAGCAAAAATCCCAGAGAATTTTGACCAGCTGAACGAGTTTTTGGAGGAGTTTAAGAAGGAAGACGCTTATCAGATTGAAGACACCCACAGCCCATTGAAAGAGGTAGTTGACGCAACACTTTACCAGAAATGCTTGAATGCGGTGCAGACTTTTAGTGCAGCGTTCCAGAACGACTTGTTTGACCCAGAAACAACGCCTAGTTTCCTACAGATTAAATTGAAGATTTTGACCGAGTTTATGCTCTCTAAGATAGACTCTGAAGAGAAGCTGCTCTCGTTGCCAGAGTTAATGAAGCTTATGAGAGGCGTGGAGACGCTGAAAGAGACCCAGAACGAGTTGAGCTCACAGCTAGCGAAAAACCACGAGATTGTGGAGACTACGTTAGTTCATTCATCTGTTTCTAAAGAGACGACAGAGATTTTAGTCACACTGAATAAGATGAATGCAGGACTAATAACTCAACTGAACAGTGTGAATAAGCAGTTGCTGGACAGCATGAAATATTTACAACAGCAGTTTTTATTAGCATTCCAATTGAATTATCTTGAAGATTTTGATATCGACATACCTTCACATCTGTCTCCAGATTCAGCATCTAGTGCAGATAGTGGAGCTTATGACATGCTGATGTCTCACATTGTTTCTAGTGCCGCTCAGAAAGGTATTTCTTTACCAATACCTACAGATTTGAAAGATCCTTTTATGAAAGCTGAATGGGCGAAAGATTGTATTGACAAGATGTTCCAAATGGATGGTTTTATTGACAGTGAACATAGGAAAAGTATCAGAATGGCTGGAATCAAACAAGATGAAGTCGATCAATTGAAGACAGCACTGAAAGATCTGCAATTTGCACACCAATATTTGACAAGACAATATGAAGAAGAAAGAAATTCAAGTTCTACTATAATTGATAATTTCAATATCAAGAAAAGTGCACTTGAAACCCAATTGAGTGAGAGTATTTCCAATTTAGAAAAAGCTACACAACGCTCGTTACTCATTGAACATGAAAAAAATGTTTTAGAGACTAAGATTGATGAAAAAAATAACGAGATTTTTGAACTACAGAGACAGATTGCCATGCTGAAAATCGAAACCATTGGAAGAGTTGGAGAAAGTGATCAAATAAATAATAGAGATTCTAATGTTTTCAACGACGTGACACCAGGAAAGGAGAATTATCTTTCACCACAACAATCACCACGTTATGATGAAACAGCAGCAGCAGCAGCAACAGAAAATGAACATAGACATACATTGAACCCCAAGACACCGCTTTTGCAACAGAATATTAGTACATTAAACGCATACCAGAACTCGTCTCCAGGCTCGCCTCGTTTCAGGTCCAGCATTTCTGTGCTCAGAAAAGAGTTCAAATCGATGGTGAGTGAGCTGCAAGACGACTACCAAACGGAGCTTGAGAAAGAGAGAAACGAGCGCAAGCGTCTAGAGAGACTTGTGCACATCTACGAGGGCAGAGACTCCGAAGTCTTCTTATAAAACGAGGCAGCTCAATCTAATTCAGTTCTTCTAAATATTTGTGTTACCCGCAACGATTTTATATACAATTTTTTTTTTCCAACGCGTAGAAAGAAAGAAAGAAAGATTTCATATATGTAATTGAATATTTCGAACATCAGCAACCGAGACAGAAACCACAATGGTGAGTTTTGCGAAGTGACAGAGTCACTAGATAAGATGAAGTACTAACATTCAAACAGAACATTTACGGAGACCAAGTCACAGAAGAAAGAGCAGAAAATGCTCGTCTTTCAGCCTTTGTTGGTGCAATTGCTGTTGGTGATCTAGTCAAATCAACATTGGGTCCAAAGGGAATGGACAAGCTATTGCAATCAGCGTCTTCAGGCCAGTCATTGGTCACCAATGATGGTGCCACTATCCTGAAATCAATACCCTTGGACAACCCTGCTGCTAAAGTGTTGGTTAATATCTCAAAAGTTCAAGATGATGAAATTGGTGATGGTACTACTTCAGTCACGGTTTTAGCTGCTGAATTGTTAAGAGAAGCCGAAAAGTTAGTTGATCAAAGAATCCATCCACAAACTATTATTGAAGGGTTTAGAATTGCATCTAAAGCTGCTTTAGCTGCTTTAGAGAAAGCTTCTGTTGATAATTCTAAAGATACTGATAAATTTTATGAAGATTTAATTAATATTGCAAAAACAACATTATCTTCTAAAATTTTGTCACAGGATAAAGAATATTTTGCGAAATTAGCAGTTGATGCAGTTTTACGTTTAAAAGGTTCAATAAATTTAGAACATATTCAAATCATTAAAAAAATTGGTGGTAAATTATCAGATTCATTTTTAGATGAAGGTTTTATATTAAATAAAAGATTTGGTAATGGTCAACCAAAAAAATTAGAAAATGCTAAAATTTTGATTGCAAATACTTCATTAGATACTGATAAAGTTAAAATTTTTGGTGCAAAATTTAAAGTTGATTCAACTTCAAAATTAGCTGAATTAGAAAAAGCTGAAAAGGATAAAATGAAAAACAAAATAAACAAGATTTCAAAATTTGGTATTAATTGTTTTATAAATAGACAATTGATTTATGATTATCCTGAACAATTATTCACAGAAGCTAATATCAATTCTATCGAACATGCTGATTTCGAAGGTGTCGAAAGATTAGCTTTAGTTACAGGCGGTGAAGTTGCATCTACTTTTGATAACCCAGAATTAGTTAAACTAGGTTCTTGTAAATCAATTGAAGAAATCATCATTGGTGAAGATATCATGACCAAATTTTCCGGTTGTGCTGCAGGTGAAGCTTGTACAATTGTTATTAGAGGTGCTACTGAACAAGTGTTAGATGAAGCTGACCGTTCATTACATGATGCCCTATCTGTATTATCACAAACAACAAGAGAAACTAGAACAGTTTTAGGTGGTGGTTGTGCCGAAATGTTGATGTCAAAAGCAGTTGATACTGCTGCTCAAAATGTTGAAGGTAAGAAATCTTTGGCAGTGGAAGCCTTTGCTAGAGCTTTAAGACAATTACCAACAATTTTGGCTGATAATGCAGGTTTTGATTCAAGTGAGTTGATTACAAAATTAAGATCAGCTATTTATAACGGTATAACTACTTCAGGTTTGGATCTTGATAGAGGTATTATAACAGATGTCAGAGAGTTGGGTATTGTTGAATCATATAAACTGAAAAGAGCAGTTGTTAGTTCTGCTTCTGAAGCTGCTGAAGTTTTGTTAAGAGTTGATAATATCATTCGTGCAAAACCAAGAACAGCAAACAGAGCCGGTCACTAATTTCAATTGCACAATAATAAGTACATTACATCAAATCAACGTAGTTTCATGATACAGCCAAGAGCTAATTAATATAGCCTTATAAGTTATAGGATTAATAATTTTTTCAATAAAATCTTGCTTTTGTGTCACTTTTCTGTAAAATAACAAAACCAAAAAACAAAAAAAAAGATCCAAAAATCAAGTTCGACTTCATGTCTCCAGCTTTTGCGCAGACAACATGTCCTGCCAGGAAAACAGCAGTGACATTTGCTATATTTACGTCGCAATAACAGAAATTTTTGGTTTTTATTTCAATGATTTTTCATGTATAAACTTTCCAGAATTAAAAAGTAAGGTGTATCATCATCAATTTGTGGCATCATTAAGAACTAACTTTTTTTATTTTTTATTTCCAAACAGATTATAAAACATTTATTGCTTTATGTGTCTTAGTGTGCACAATATGGTTGTTGCTTGATTACCTTGGTGTTGTGGGCCCTCCAAAAATCAAGAATTTACCATGTGTACCGGGTTTACCAATTGTTGGTAATCTTTTCCAGGTGTTGTCCAATCCATCATTGCAGTACACCAAATGGAGTAGAACGTACGGTGATGTGTACCAAATTAGGATGGGAAATAGAAGAGTGGTGATTGCAAATTCTTATGATTCTGTAAAAGAATTATGGGTGAAGAATAGAGATGCAAATAATTCAAGACCAATGTTGTATACTTTCCATTCGGTGGTGTCTTCGACTCAAGGTTTTACTATTGGAACCACACCATATGGAGAGTCTTATAAGAGGAAGAAGAAAGTGGTTGCTGTTGCCTTGAATAAAAAAAATGTGGAAGAATTCAGTTATTTTATTGATCAGGAATCAAGATCTATGTTTAGAAGACTCAAAGAAAGCTTGGATATTATTAAAACCACTTCCAGATCACCAAATGATATTGATGCTTTTAAAATTTTACAAGGTTTTGTTTTAAGAGTCAGTTTGTATTTGACTTATGGGTATTTGATTAAAGTGGAACATGACGATAAATGTAAATTATTGGATGAGATTAGCCATGTTGAAAACCAAATTGTAAGATTAAGAGGTCATAGTTCCAATTTACAAGATTATTTACCAATTTTGAGACTTTTGCCATTTGGTAATAGTAAAAATCTATTGGCCATAGATTTTAGGCAAAGAAGAGATATTTATATGACAAAATTTATTAATGATTTAAGTGATAAAATCTTCAAAGATGAGGATTTTAGAGGTTCAATTGGAAGTAGAGTGGCAAGAGGCACTGATGATTTGCCAAAAGTTTTAGAAGCAGAATTGAAATCAGTTTATTTGACAATGGTTAGTGCTGGTCTTGATAACACACCATTAGTTTTAAACCATATCCTAGGTCACCTATCACAACCATTGTATGGGAGTCTTATACAAAAGAAAGCTCTTGAATGTATTAAAGAAGCTTACAACAATGATTTAATAGTAGCGTACAAAATGTGTCCCTATGATTTTAAAGTTGACTACATTGACGCATTGATTAAAGAAGGTTTGAGATACTACTCAGTTTTACCTACTAGTTTACCTAGACAAACAACTAAAGACATCATTTACAAAGATTCTGCTATTCCAAGTGGCACCATTATGTTTATGAATACTTTCCATGCCAATCATGATCCAAAGCATTTCCCAGATGATCCATTCACTTTTAACCCTTCGAGATTCTTGGACGAGAAAAACAAGCTAAGAAAAATGGAGGAGGCCACAACCATGTTGACATTTGGTGCAGGTTCAAGAATGTGCTCTGGTGCTCATCTTGCAATAAAAGAGATCTATATCTCATTAGTTAGATTTATCATTTTATTTGAAATTAAGTCACCAGAAAATGATGCTTTTTTAATGGAATTGGATCCATTTAAATTGAACAGTGTTCCAGACTCTGTGGCAATTGAGCCAGGTGAATATAAAATAGGTGTTCATCTCAGAGACGCAGAACAGTTTCAAATGTTGATGAATTACTGAGAATTTTCTTCTCTTGTGTTTGGTATTTTCCAGTCAATTTGCTAATTCATCACAAACGAAAAAGAAAATAAAATATTAATTAATTAACTATGAGCTCAATCATTTCAACACATTCTGCTCAAAATTTCCACTTCAATTGTAGTCGTTTTCTTTTCGTTTTAATCACAACTTGAAATAAAGACTGAAAAAAAAAACTGTGTCAAAAAATTTGATGATTTTGAAATTTGCAGTATGGATTTTAAAATCAGACCAAACACACATCAATAAAAAAACAACAACAAAACGCAATTGACGTTAAGAATGGCAGCAAATGAAACTGGAAAGCGTGATAAGCTTTATGGTTTTAGGCAAGAGCTTGAAAAAGCATCAGAAAAACACCATTTTTTCATATTCAAATTCTTTGAATGTTTCCAAATAGATGCTCTCTCAGGTGTATTGTTGCTTGAGAAAGCTGCTAAGCCAATAGAGAACATTGCCATAGAGGTGCAAAACACAACCGGGTATAATGTTGATACAGCCGACTCTTTGATTGATAATCTCTTGGATGTATTCAATCCAATATCTCAATATTGTGATAATATTATTGATTTGGATCTTGTCATGATTATTCTTAGCGAATGTGGGAAGTTAAGAGATACAAAATATTTTTGCTTACAGTTTTTGTCGAGAATAAGTGCACTGTCCAAAATCAACTGCTCTAAATTAGCAGCAATTGATGAATTGCATTTGTTATTAACAAGATTATTGAAAGAGGAAAAAGATATAACTTGTGTCACTGATTTGTTTCTACTTATATCATCGGTATCAGTACGGTCATCTGATCTCATGGAATTATCATCTTCAGCAATTGAGTATGAGACCATCAAGAATCCAAATTCTGAAAATAAATACTCGAGCATTATTGGCAAATTGCTAGATATACAAAACTATAGTCATATCAGTTTTGCTAACTCATTTGTGAATATCAAAATTACCCCAATACATATGGTTACATGCTTCACTCTTCAGTTTTGGATTAAATTTAACAGTTTTGAAAATCAAGTGATATATAGTGACAATAAAGGTTTTGAGGTACGATTGGAGTCAATGCGTTTATCTATTTACAATAAAAACAGTTTAGTGGGAAGATTTGAGAATTATTTGTTTGATGATGACATTTTTTACAATCTTGTTTTGATACATCATATCCCAAACTCATCATCTTCATCATCTTTAATGACATTAGCTAAACGTGCAGATAAAGGTATTTTGAAACTATATGTGAATTCGGAATTTATTGAAGATGTTAGATGTCCATTTTTTATAGCTTTGGAAGATGATTATGGATCTTTGATTAACGAGACCCCAACTCCAAGACCAATTATCGTATCTTTAGGATCCAAAAATTGTGACTTCAACATTGCAAATTTCATGTTCATTGCAAATAAACAACCTTATGAATGGATCTTGTTAAATTATAATATAGGTCCAATATATCAAGGTAACTATGTTGATTCAGATTTATTGAAACTGCTAAATTATGAACAAAGAACAAAATTCAGCTTAAAATTGTTCGAAGTCACAAATTACGCTACCGAGAGTTTTAATATGGATGATTTGAAATTGAACATTCCAAGGGATAATATATTGATTAATTTTAATTCTGATTTTGTTAGTTCATCGAAAATACTTAGTACAGTTGATTATAAACTAAAATCAGAAAATGAAAGCTCAATTTCATGCGTTGGTAAAACTTTCATGTTTAATAACAAGCCAGTTGCAGAAAGTTTTTATTCCATAGGATCAGTTCAACTTATTTTTAACTTGATTGAAAATTCAAAAGATGAGACTGCTTTATTCAAATATGTATCCTTATTGTTGAAACTCGTGAGCACAGATTGGAAGATTATGTCTGAGACAGAATCAATAAGTGGTTACAATATTTTATCAACCATCTTGAAATTGAAAAAAACAGAACTAAATATAAACTTATCATTAAAATTTTTGGATTTGTTTTTGGATTTTGTTGGTTATAATTCACAATCACCATTTAACTCTGTTATTCTTAACATCGTTGGATATGAAGCACTTATATTAGATTTTAGTTTATGGAGATCAGTTAAAACGAAAGAGAATGATCCAGAAAATTTAGAGGTTTTCAAGTTTTTGATTTATCAATTGACAGTTTTCACTAGAGAATCAAGATATAGCTCATTTAATTTAATGAAGTTGAAAAAATTGAATATTGTCAATAAGTTTCTTCATTATCTAATGCAAGGATATTTCACAGAAAACTTATATGACACAATTCATAATTCACTGTTGATTTTTGTTAAATCTAATTTGAGTGTTGAAATTGTCAAGTCACTAGCAGGATTTGTTATCTTTTTTTTGAATAATAAAAACAATTTAGCAGGAATCTTGGTGTTAAGAGTTTTAGCAGAAGTTTATCTAGATCCTTTGTTTTCAAATGTTGCTTTGTTCAAATTTCTTTTCAGTCCTATTTCAATTAAATGGATATTGTTGCTTATTCAATTAGGTTCGAAGGATAAGTTTATTACTGATGTTGCATTGACTATGATTATCAAATTATTTTTGACAAATAGTTCTTCATACGAACTGTTCATTAAAAACAATGGTCTTGCCTCACTTTTGAGCTCTCTGGGAGATATATCAATTGATCAGACTGAAATCAATATATTGATTAATGGAGCTTATGGAAATTATCAATATGATTTGAATTTTAAGAAATTAGATGCACCATTAACTGAAAATAAAAAATTTACAGATAACATTGTTTTGAAAGATTTACATTATTTAGTGATCGATGCTATTGAATGGACAGTTTTGAATGATATTTTTAGAGATGAAAGTCATCATGGTGTTATTAAGTTGATGGATAGTTATGCTGAATTTTTGATTAGAGCTTCTGAAGAATCTAATAGTTCTAATGATTTTTTCAGGGTGGACAAATTATTAATCAAAAAGTTGTGTAACCTTGTCATTCTTTTATCAAAGTCACAAAACACAACTATATACATTGACTGTTCAGAGAAAATTACACAATACTTAGCTAGTGTCATTTTATTCAACTTGTTCAAAACTGATATAAATTTCTTTGAGTCATACCTTAGTTCTTTCTTATCCAAAAATGATGATCGGTCAAATGATATTACCAACTATGTTTATTTGATTTTAGTTTTCCCAAAAGTATTAAGTCATTTGATGGCTTTTGGTTCTGAATTTGAAACTTTATTTGCTGGTGGTATTGTTGAATACAATAATTTAGCATGTTTTTTGAACTGGCTGGCTGAAAGATTACTAGATGTTAAATGGGATTTAAAAGATTACTTCAATTATATGGCTGTTTTATTAGAGTGCATGGAAGCTTATAAAAAAATTGGAAAGAACCTAAGATCTCCTTACTACTTACAAACGATTAAGAATATATCTGCCATTACCAACATTTTAGTGTTGGTGCTCAAAGATGATGAGACGCCTGAACAACAAGACACTTTTTTGAAATCATTGTTATTTCATCAGCAAAATTTATTTACCGAAGGTGTTTTATCTGTTGAGAGTACATCTAATCTTGTTTGTTTATTGGTGACAATGGCACTCAGCAACAGCTCATCCAACTCAGCTTTAGCTCTCAATTGCTTGAGAATTTTGTTAATGCATAAGGTAAATGACATATCATCAATTGCAGCTGCTGTTACTTTCAGAAGTTATCCATCATTATTCAAATTTTTCGAATCATTATCCTCTGTGAATGATGAAGAGATACAATCGTTTTTATTCTCAGATAAACAATTCTTCAAATTATTTACCACCCATCTTGATAATTTTAGTGGTAGAATTATGAAAAAAGCTCCCAATAATATGTTACCTTCATCAGAACAAATCATCAGGCTTCTTTGTAAAAGACACGAGAAAGTTATAAGAGCCAAGTATGAAGCAGTTGATGCATTGATGTCGAGAATTAGAGATGATAATGAAGCTTCAAGAATTCAAATTGTGTCTCATGAAACCAATAACAATATTAAACTCATCCTAGACCAGCAAGATAACATGCAATTCTTCATTACTCAATATAATAAATTGAAGCTTGATACAACCAAACTCTTATCAATAAACTTTGGTGATAAAGGTATCAAAACTATTTGGACTTTAGATCATATGGAAAGTATTGATAGAATGCGTAAAAGATTGATTCCGTATGATGATTTAGCCAGTGATGAAAAGTTGAGTTACACTTTTGAAGTTCCAGTTAGACAGCAAGAGCAACAAGCCGATGAATCATTCAATGGCTCAACTGATTTGCGTAATAAGAATGATTCTTTAAGCTTGAACTCCTTTGAGTTGATTGAAAGCGATTTTTCTGCTGAAGAGGCTAATAGTTCTTACAATGATAAAAACAGGAAAGTTTTAAAATCATTGTACTCCGGTGATAGAATTCGTGAATTATGGAATGTTAGTCAAGTTGTTGGTTTGGAGATTAATGAAGGTATCTTAATCTTGGGTAAAACTCATATTTATCTCATTCAAAATTATTTTCACAAAGCTGATAATGAAGAAATCATTGATATCAACGATGCCTCACCAGCAGAGCGTGATCCAAATGTTAAATTAGTTTCAGGTCAACCAAAAGCTAAAAATAAAGATATCCCAAAAGGAAATGATTCGCATACGGTGTTGTCTTGGGAAGTCTATAAGATGACTTCAGTTACTAAAAGACAATTTCTTTTGAGAGATGTTGCTTTGGAGATTTTTTTCAATAATGGAAGTAGTTTTTTAATCACTTGCATCAAAACAAAAGAAAGAAATGAAATCTACTCTAAATTATCAAGTGTTGCTAAAAATTCAGATATTGATGATGATTTATCCAAAATTTTCAAAGAAACTAATTTAGATGGATTGGGTAACAAAGCTTTGACTTCTAAGATTGCCAATGTTTTTGCGTCAGAGAGCATTTATTTGGAAGCCACTAAAAAATGGCAAAAAGGTGATATGTCAAATTTCTATTACTTAATGATTATCAACACTTTGGCTGGTAGAACTTTCAATGATTTAACTCAATATCCTGTTTTTCCATGGGTAATTGCAGATTATACAAGTGAAGAATTAGATTTAGATGATCCAAAAACTTTCAGAGATTTAAGTAAACCTATGGGTGCACAATCAGAGCCAAGAGCTACTCAGTTTAAAGAAAGATATGAAGCTTTAGAGAGTTTACAAGATGAGAATGCACCTCCTTTCCATTATGGTACTCATTACTCATCTGCAATGATTGTTGCGTCTTTTTTAATTAGATTAGAACCATTTGTTCAATCATATTTATTATTACAAGGTGGTAAATTTGATCACGCAGACAGATTATTTTATTCTGTTGAGAAAGCGTGGACTTCATCATCAAGAGATAATACAACTGATGTTCGTGAATTAATTCCAGAGTTCTACTTCTTACCAGAATTTTTAACAAATGTAAATGGCTACGAATTTGGTAAATTACAAGATGGTAAAGAGATTAGTCATGTTGAATTACCTAGATGGGCAAATAATGATCCAAAAGTTTTTATCACCAAAAATAGAGAAGCATTAGAAAGTAAATACGTTTCTGAACATTTACATGAATGGATTGATTTGGTGTTTGGAGTCAAACAAACCGGTACAGAAGCAGTTGAATCATTGAATGTTTTCAATCATTTGAGTTATCATGGTGCTATTGATTTGGATTCCATTGATGATGAAATTGAAAGAAGATCAATAACAGGAATAATCCATAATTTTGGTCAAACTCCAATGCAAATCTTCAATAAACCACATCCAAAGAGAGAATGTTTTGAAAATTTATCAATGAATTTTAATAAAGTCAAAACATTACCAACTATAATCTATCAATCCAAATTTCATGAACCAATTTATAATTTGCAATATAAAACACATACTGATAACTCATCAGATCCATTTTGGAGAGGATATCCAAAACTCATATTGAATGGAGAATCCGAAATCAAAACAAATGAAACTACAGGGTCATTAACTATAAATAGAAAAACATTTGAAGGTTTACATGGAGAGAAAATTTCCACAGTTCATAGGTTCAACAATGAATTAATTTTAACAGGCTCAATTAATGGTGTTATTCATGTTTGGAGATTTTTTAATCATCAATTAAAAGGTTTAAACTTTGAGAACATTGAGTTTGAGCATGCATTGAGAGGTCATTTGAACAAGATTGTAGAAATGTTTTCATCACCAGAGTATAATGTGTTGTTAAGTTTGGATGAATCTGGAAACTGTTATTTGTGGGATTTAGCAAGATTTAAGTTTATTAGAAGAATTGATACCAAAGTTGATCATTGTTCAATAGCATATGATTCTGGATTGATTGTTGTTAGTAAAAATGATGTTGTTAAACTTTTCACTATCAATGGAGAAATAATCTTGAATGAATTTAACCTGAATTCAAAAGTTACTAGTTTGAATTTTGCTAATTCAAGAAGAATATTGAATAGTAGAGTTAAATTTTCAGAGAGTCATGAATATTGGAATGAATATGCAATTTTAACAATTGGTTGTTCCAATGGTTATATTAAGTTATATGAGTTAATCTTGAGAAAGTCACAATGGGAAGTTGAGCTTAAGAAAAACTTAAAATTCTGTGAAAATAACTCAACCAGCAGTAGTGTTAAAAAACAACAGACGTTCAGAGATGAATCGATTAGTGTTGTTGAAGTCTATTTGAAAAGTTTTGTTAACTATGAAGATGAAAGAGTTGGTAAAGCAGAAATTATTGCTGGTGATGTTAATGGTCGTATAGCTGTTTGGAGAACTTAAATTTTAATATTAAAAAGATTCATTGAGTTATGTTTCATATATTTTTATCATGATTTATATCATTAAATTTGTCGCACTAAAACTAGAAATAAAGTTAAAATTGTAGAGTATATCTGAGGAAGAAAGGAAAAAAAAAAAACACACAGAAAAAAAGGTCACTTTGTTGCACCATACTTATCATAAGAATATAACCCAATTGAAGTTAAACTCAAGCCAATAAATTGCATGAAATTAATTTCATGACCTGCAAAAAGCATACTAACCACGATAATTGTTACTTTTTTCATCATTGAGGCAACTGAATAACTGACTGTTGGAATAGATCCAAGAAGATGAAATGCCATAAAACTTTGAACGAAATGGGAAATTCCATTAATAATTAATAAAGTCCAAGGGATTGAAACTAGTTGTTTTGTATCTGTTAAATTTGGATTGTAGTTTACAAAATATGGGACCTCAATAAAAACACACCAAGGAAGAGAAAGCAAAAATCCAAAAATGGCAGTTTGTAGCATCAAAGTCATTTTATCATATTTATTTCTGACTTTGGGTATAGAAATTGATAATAAATTAGATTGAACTCTGGAATCATAATCTTGGAAATTTTTGTTCAATTGTTCTTCTTTCATATCTCTATGTGACATTGGTAAATCATTTTCAGCTCCTCCAAGTGCCAAATCTGCATGGTTGTTGATAGATTTTTGATTATAAGTGAAAACTGTTTTACCATAAATATTTTGTGCCACGAATACAAACAATGAGATTCCTGCATATGAAATCCCAACCAATTGGTTATTTGCTGCGTTAGTTGAAGTGATAAGTGTGTTTTTTGTATCAGCTAACACAATTAGCATAATACCAAGCACCAATGGCACCAATGATAAATAAGTTGATAAGGGGAATTTGACTTTATAGAGTAATCTATAAGCCAACACCAAGAAGATTGGCGATAGAGTTTTGATGGCAGCAACAGTTGAAACAGGCACCAAAGCTGTAGCAGAATGTGAAAATAATTTCCCCAAGAACTGGAAACAACTTAAAGGCAGCACAGTTGTGACCAAATGTTTTGTTGGTATTAATAGTATGTTATCAGGAGGAGGAAGTGTGCCTTTTGGTAAGTTTGTATGCAGTGATGGAATCCTTGAAGACAACAGCAAAACAGTGGCAGAAAGACAAAAGACTATGAAGAATTGACATTCTCCTAATGTCAAAGGGAAAGGGAACTCATTGAGTATTTGCTTTGTTATCTGTGATGAGATTGAAGATATGGCATACCAAGCTAGACAAAGGGTCACTGTCTTAATGGATATTTGGGGCAATGCTTTTTTTATGGTGTCCATTTGAAGATGTGTTGATGTGAACAAGGGTGAGCTAGTCAGTTGATAGCCAAAAATAGTGTCAATCTGAGATCTGTTTCTTTGATGACTGGAGTAATTGAAGCAATTGTGTCACCAAAAGTAAACACCAAACGTTTGATGATGATCCAAAATGACTTCAATAACCAGAACGTCAAAAAAAACTCAATTAACTTGTTCAAGAGGACAGGAGTGGCATAATTAAATCTATTTAAACTTTAAGACTAATTAATTAATTAATTAATCTTGAATTTTGAGATGTTGGAAATTCAAGATCTCCTGGTTGGAGCACAACTTTATTGTTTCGCAACATTGAAATACTACCAATTGAAGAAGAAAAAAGGATTTTTTTATAGAAAAGGCAGCTTGTGTATATTGTAGATGTACAGTCTGTGAATTAGAACTTAGAAGACAATTTTCAGAATCAAAAATTAATGTTTTTTGGATTTGCTTTTGGATCTTTTAACAGCAGATTTCGTGTTTCCAGTGGAATCAGCTGTTGCATTCTTTTGTGACCCAGAAGGTGCCCTGAGTTCATCAACCTTGCCATCAATATTCAAATTTGCTAGCTTATTAGCTGCCTGCATAGCTGCAGCACTAGACTTCTTCTGTCTTTTCTGTCTCTCTTCTTTCATCAGTTTAGCAGCTTCTGGATCAACCATTTCCATGAAATAAGGCAAGCAAAATGCTGCAACCATCACAAGGGCACCTATTAGATACAACGGATTGTTGACTAAAGTTGCCAATGGACCACTCTGTAAGATGCTATTGCTTCTTTCCTGAATATAAGTTCTTTGTGGGTTTTGTGTGTTTGGAACTAGCTTGATTGGGTATGGGATTTCAATTGGTGGATTGTTCCATTTAGTAGTGCTGGTGATCAAATAAGCAGTGACTTTATCTTCATCTCCTACCACAATCTTAGATTTGAAAGGTGTGAGATTATACTCCGTGGAAACAGCAGAGAGCAAATATTCACCTTGTGGGACGTGTCTAAAAGCAAAAACACCATTCTTCTGTAGATATGCATTCTTCTTAAGAGTGTTGGTAACACCTATGAGCTCTAAAGAAGTATGCTCAATATCGCGACTAGTGATTTCTCTTTTTAACTCCAAAACACCTTCAATTGACGCGCTTAAAGCTGCGTGAAAAACACACAACAGCAAAACAACACTCTGGAACACTCTGTTCATCATACCAATTCCCAAACTCTCTTCAAAAACCAACTTACAATGTACACAACTTGCTAACAAGAATCAAAACAATCCATTAATATCAGCACAATTTCAAATTTCAAATTTCCAAAATCTGTTTTACCCGGAGCTCACAGCATATAAAAAAAAATTCCAATGAAGTGAAAAAACTTGCACTCTTCTAAAATTTTTCCCTTTCTCTATTGTATTTATTCAGAACTTGGATTATTGTAGAGTGCTGGTGGCCACTTCCAGGCTCTGCACTCTCTACACCAAGTTCGAGAGAAGACTGTTTTTCAAGCGAAGGATTTGCGGTGTTTTTTGGTTTTAACTAACGGGGAACACTGCGAGTCTTTCAGAATTACGGTAGTTGTCCTAGCTGGAGCGGTCGTGGGTGCTGTTTTACAAGACATGTATCAATGACGACAACTCCTTACCGAGGATCGTACATTTTGGTTTTTTTTTTTATAGGTTTAATTCTAGATGTGATGTTGTAGTTTTCAGCTTTGTAAATTTGAATCGAGGTTTTCTTGAACCAATGATGAACAATCACAATTTATTATGAGGATTGAATAGCGTGTGCTTAACGTTGAAAACATTAAAACACAATCTCTAACTTCTTACAACAGTATAAAATCTGAATTAATTTAAAAAGATGAAGCTACAATATTATAACTTTAACGTACAATTAACATTTTAATAATTGGTTTGGGTTTTAAAAAAAGATGTAACTTTTTCTAACTTTGGGATTTTTTTTAATTTGATTTATTTGAATTTTAGATGAGGATGAGTTGATCATAATGGGATTATTTTAATAAAAGATGATTATATGCAATACATAAATGTGTTTTGAAAACAAAAAAATACATAAATGCAAATTGCTTATAATCTTCTACCACGACGACCACCTTTTCTTCTGGTGGAATCAGATGGAACTGGGGTAACATCTTCAATACGACCGATTCTTAAACCAGATCTGGCTAAAGCACGTAAAGCAGCTTGACCACCTGGACCTGGGGTTTTAGTGGAAGTACCACCAGTAGCTCTCAATTTGATGTGAACAGCGGTAATACCAACTTCTTTAGCTTTTTGAGCAGCATCTTGTGCAGCTAACATGGCAGCGTATGGAGAAGATTCATCTCTGTCAGCTTTAACTTTCATACCACCAGTAACTCTGGCAATGGTTTCTTTACCTGATAAATCAGTGATGTGAACAAAAGTATCGTTGAAAGAAGCAAAGATACGAGCAACACCAAAAACTTGGGTACCGTCACGGACTTGTGGACCTAAAGCAGATTCTGTAAACATTTGGTTAGTACTCGTTTCAAAGAAGTTGTAAAAAACAAAAATTGGTGAATGAAAAGAATAGAAAAAAAAAATGGGTTTGAATTGGTGATTGAAAAATTGCAACATGTTTGTTGTTATTAGATTGCATATCTTATTCAATTAATACATTTATATCTCAATGTCATGATTAAACGGTATATCCTTCCTTTATTTGATTTGAAATCTTTGAAAATTAATCATTCCTCCGTCTTCTTTAGTCAAATATCCATCAAATTGAAACTTCTTCTTCTTCTTCTTAACATATCACCGTTCTGTGTGTGCTGTGCTGTGCTGTAACATACCAGTTGACATTTTGATGTATTAAAAAGTTGTCTGTATGAATTCTTGAAAATATTCAATTTCAATTTCTCAAATTTTCATTTTTCCTTCAATAAACAAACTTCAAATTGCAAGAAAAAAGAGTGCCTTTTTGGTGAAGCGGTATGGATGTTATTAATTTTTCACAGTCACATTTTTTTTTTTTTTTTTCATGGATGAAAAAAATTGATCCAGACACTTACGCTAAATACTAAATACTCAAAACAGCAGTTTTGGCAGCAAGATGCAAAACTAACCTACCCGGAGGTTTAATAGTATAAACAATAAAACTTAAACATTTGTAGTGAGTAGTTACTATGTACAAGTTAACAGAGATTAAACGTCTACAGCAAGTGTATCTAAAATATTCATACATTAGGGAAATTTGATTGTTTAGTAGACAAAACCTAAAATTTTACCAGAAACGTGTTTTCTTCTAGCTTCTTCGTGGTCCATGATACCAGCAGAAGTGGTTAAGATAACATAACCAAATTGTCTAGCTGGTAATAAACTATCAGTCCATTTTTCAATGTCGTTGATGGAAACGTTGAATCTTGGGGAGATGACACCAACTTTGTTTAATCTACCGTTTAATTGAACAACAATTTTACCTGATCTGTGGTCATCAATGTATTCGAATTCATCAATGTAACCATGTCTTTGGATAACTTGTAAGAATTTAATGATGACTTTTGAAGATGGTCTGATTAAAACTTGACGTTTACCGGTTTTTTCAGCGTTGTTGATGGCGTTTAAAGCATCAGCTAAGACAGATGATCTGGTCATTTTGAATTATGAAGTTGGTTGGTGGTGTATTAAACGTTAAACTTGAACAAAAATTTGTGTTTGAATTTTTCACTTGATGCTGCTAGTTTTTCAGAAGAGGTGTTGAGGTGTTTAGTTGTTTTTCGTGTTTTTGAAAGTTTTTCACAGTCACACTTGCCGTTTTCAGCAATGAAATTTCATGCTCAGTTGAATTTCACCTCGACACCACAGGGACGCAATAGAGAAAGTTGGTGTAATGTGTGAAACAAAATAACAAACTGAAAATTTGAATTTGAAGAAAAGTTTAGTTTAGAAAGACAGAAATAAAACTGAGTTAAAATGCCTGTATGTACAGCTTTAAAAGAGTGGATCAGAGTGCTAGAACGAACATGTATCAGGAGGTCAAGGTACACTGAATCAATAGATTGAAGAATGGAGATTATTATGTCAAATTTTAAAGAAATTATCATGATATCAAGAATGACTTTAAAAAATGAGACAGATTGGACATTTTACACTATTTTACATTTGCTATTTCAGTTTCTTAGTTCAAGCACCATTTGACCACAGTTAATTTTATCCCTCGAATTCAAGTATACTAACTAATATTACAGTCTCAAAAAAGTTTCAAAATCAAACAAAAATTAGCTAAAGCTCAAAAACAAAACCGTCCATTACCACAATGGATCAGATTGAGAACTGGTAACACCATCCGTTACAATGCTAAAAGAAGACACTGGAGAAGAACTAAATTAAACTTCTAAGCAATTTTATTTTATCTTGTCTTGGATATTTCAATTTTTTAACAGGTGCATCATATTAATTAATTCTTTGGTCATACTTTTAATTACAGTCTATAAAGATGAATTGTTTGAATTAATCACTGGTTAATGTATAATGATTTTGATGCTTTGAAAAGTTTAGATGTTTATTTTTATGATTAATCAAGGTTCTTATTTTATAAAATTTAAGTTTATTGTAGTTTTTACTAATTAGTGATATATTAATTTTATTTATTTATTTCATTAAAAAACTTCTACATATTCCATTGAACATCAATACCCCCAATTCAACCATCTAACAAAACAATTTTTTTTTTTTTTTTCCATGAGTTTTCAATTTTCCAAATTTCAAATTTTTTCAACTTGAATGAAAAATTTCAAAACCAAATTATTTTCAAAGTTAACTTTTCTTAGTTGGAGTTTAACAATAACCCAAATAGTAAGTCACCATCCAACCCAATAGAAAACGCACATCAAAAAAGAATCAATGATAATCCAATGATGACTCTTGCAATACAAATAGCTAGATAGTATATGAATATTTAATGACTTGAATTCTTGCACTAAATATATAAAGATCTGATTTTATGAAAATTATGGAATACTTTTATTGATGTTTTTTTTTTTGTTTTTTATTGATTGAGAAGCAGGATAAGTTTTTGAGGTTACAACTAACTAACAATCATTTCTTCTAGAGTACAGGGGGTCTATTTTGATTGATTTTCCATGGAGTTATTTTTTTTGTGTTTTTTTTTTTTAATTTTCTGTATAGAAGTTTACATTAGCTTTATATTTTGAATAAGGAAAATGTATGGAATGACCATGATGTTTTCTATATCAATAAAACCAAGTTGTAGGTTTAAATCGAAAATCTCAAATTAGGGTGGACAGTGGACAGTGGACACTGAAAATTCAAATGAATTAAAATAGGGTTTTTTCGCCCGTAATAGAAATATACTGGAGGTAGAAATGGTCATTTTAATAGAATAACAGGCTTCAACAAATTTTGAGTAGTTTTCGTTTTGCAAAAACTTAATTCGATATGTACCATTGTACTGTGTACACTACTACCCTAGTGTGAAATTTGAGGTTGAATTTTGTCGAGCTGTGAATTATTGTGAACAATATTTGGATATTGGAATAAACTTGGGCTGAAATTATGCTTTTATGAATTAGTTTTCGCCTATATTTTCATTACAGACTTAAATAATTAGATCTCATATGAATTTTAACTGGTTAGTAAGTACTAAAGTCTAAGCTCAATCATGAATGGTTTTTGACACTTTTATGTTCCTGCTTCATTAATTAGCTCTAGTCGAATCTAGATCACGATTCACTAGCTAAAAGTTGATTACCAAACTAGTTTAGTGATAAACGTAACTTAATTTAAATCAATTTAGTTTAATAATTTGATATTAAGGTTAAATGTGTCATAAAACGTAGATGGCTTAGAACTAAATAAGCTGGACGTTAATATAACACGCTATAAGCGGAATATTATTTCATGTATAACTGAATTAAATTAGAATATATTTTATCAGAATAATTATATGTTTGTTGTGTTCCGTGGATAGGTAGGGTAGTCGAGGTGATATTGAAACTTTCCACCTTATACAAACATGAGCTCTAGTTCAAACTTTAAAATATACTAACATGTAACATGAACTTGTTGATTTTGTTTGATTCAAGAATCTAATCGTAATCAGTTTGAAATTTGGACACTGGACATCATATTGGGAGTTACACAGGTAGCACAGATCTATGTAAGGAAAAATCTTATCAAAATGTAAACAAAAGATGTAAACAGAGCACCACTAGAATTTAGATGCTGCGAAACTCAAAACATCTGTCATCGGTGAACTTGAAAATGAATATGATTCATGAATGCTGAACTTTGAAAGCTGAAGCACACCATCTTATGAAGAAGTCATGGAGACACATGTAGAATCGTAGGTTGTAGTAGTATTGTACATGTGTTGTCCGGCCTTGTAATCTGCTTTGATTAGTATTCCCAAGAATTGTACAAAAACAGTAGTTCAAAGTTCAAACATTCAAATTAAGCATAGATATTGACGTTTGAGCGTCACTGTATTTGGTCAATTCTCAACTCTGAACTTGTACGTTGTCAAGAGTCACCGATTTAGTGCGTTTATATCGAGATTCGAGTAGTAAGTTACAAGTTACAATTTACAACTGTTTATTTTGTTTCTGACGTTGTTGGGTGATTCGTGAAGGAAATGGGATGTATCATGTGAGCGTAACTTGTGCAACCATGACTGTTACTCAGACTGTTGCTGTGCTTCAAGCAGTGAGTTTCACCCTTTCAAGATCCAACTTCCATCTGGTTACTGTAGTCTGACATCTGTGACTCTATGGTTGATTTGAGTGCAAGCATCTCAACAGTTTTATGTCTGCGTCCATGGCAACGTCGACTTTGGTTCCAACTTCCCAGTGGTCACTGGTAAATTGTAATAGAAATTAGAATCGATAAACAGCCTGTTGAAACTTGAAAGCCAGGAAAATCCGGCGATCAACCAATTACGAGAGTTGTTGATTTGCAATGGTAAAGTGAAGAAGAGCAGTGCCGTTGAAATGCGTTCAGCAGCTCTTTGTTTACCAGTAGGATGTTGTTTTCAGGGTGAGTGAAATGTCCATTTCCCATACAACCGGCAGCTGGCCACTGCTGCTCGCTGTGGGCTTCTGCTGAAAGTTGTACAACCCGAGCAAGTTGGCTAGACAACCAAGAGATCTGCAGTGACACACCAAAAAAGTGGTGGTTGGTGGCAAATTCACCAGAAGATATAAATATAAAAACTGTGCGTTATAAAAATAAATAAACAAACAGAGAACGAGTTACAACTTACGAAACCATAACAAACCGCTGTTGGGACACTTTACACCTCACGGCTCACGCGCCTGCTGTTTAGCGATCTTACACAGCTTCATAGCGATCTCACTATTATCCAGAGACGTTTTGCTTTTCAGAAAACACGCTTTTCTGACACGTCTTTTGTCACAACATTCTTTTTTTGTTTTGTTTTGTTTTGTTTTGTTTTGTTGAGCTTGAACTTGAGTATTAAACCATCAACTCTTTCAAACAGAATACAAGCAATCCAACTCCAATTTACCGCACAACCACACAATGATTTTGCGTCCGCAGTTGCACGCGGGAGCCGCTTCTTCAAATTCAAGCTCCACCACTTTGAGTTCCAATACAAATATTGCTGGGAATGAAAACACTCATAATAATATAAACACAGCAGATACAAGCAATGATGCTGTCATGACTTCTCCAAATGTTAGTTTTTCTAGCTTGAAAAATGATGCTCAAACTAATAATCTAACTACAACTCCAAAACATTCAAACATAACTTCTTCTCAAGGTTCTCAAGGCTTAAGAAGAAGTGTTGGTTTATTGAATTTATCATTGGAATCTACTCCAAATGAAATAAGTTCATCTTCTCCAAAATTGATTTTGAAAAGAAGACTGGCTGATTTATCAAGTAGAAGTAATAAAACTAAAGATGTTAATGATTATATTGGCGATGTGGAGAATTGGTCTCCTTTCAAAGAACCTTCAACTCCAACTTTGAACAAGAAATCTTCTTCTTTGAAAAGACAAGCTAGCAATAGTGGTAATTTATCTCCTTTTATTAATGACTATCATAGACCACTTATATTTAATAACAGTGGTTCAAGCATTATTATAAATGAAGATATCCTTATGAAACATAACAACTTTGATACCCAACATAATAATAATGATACCCACAACAGTATGAAGCCTAACAAAAATAATGATAAAATGATTAAAAATAATTACAACAACACAGATAACATTAAAAGTGCTTTTAATACAAAATTCAATAAACTGAGGAAAATGGTTTCAATGGATTCAAGCATAACATCAAAATCCCCTTTTAATAGTGATATTCACCCTTTACAAAACTCATCCATACATGTGATACAGGATATAACGAATCAATTGCCTCCTCCTGGTGAATCTCCTTCAAAACCTTCAAGAAAGCTTAAAAATTCAATGGGGAAAAAATCAATAATAAATACAAAATTTAAATCTTCTTCTTCTTCATCAACAACCCCGGCAACTAAAATAAATTTGACTCATGAACAAAATGACTTTAGTATGGTGACTCCAAATTCTTTTAAATCTGTGAAACCATTACAAACTGCATTCATGTCTTCTGGTTTGTTGAGTAAGAAAAATAGAAAGTTAAGTGAATCACTTGTACCACCTGAAACTCCATGCAAAAAAATGCCTTCAGTTCCAATTCAACAACAGCAACAGCCGCATCAACAGTTGAAATCTTCAAATTTATCCAACGTGATAACTGCTGTTACAAGTTCTCCAATAATAAATTCAACTCCAAGAATTAATGATGAAAATGATGGATTTAATACTGATACCATTGAAGATTCTCCAATAAATAAACATTTCACTCCATCTTCAAATAAAAAACATTATAATAATCAAACTTCAATTCCAAGATCCGCCAAAAATCAAAACTTTGATGTTTTCACTTTAAGTAATGACAATAGTGCCTTTGATAATGATGGTGATTGTATTATTGACAATCCATCAACTCCAACAAGATTCAAATTTGAAAAAAATATACAAACTAATAATATTTATGGCAATTTTGATTCTTCAAATGATTCAAACTCAATGACTATTTCAAAAGCTTTAAAATTGAAAGTTGTCACTCCATTAACTCCACAAGATAAATTACATAATAATCCAAGAACTCCAGTTGATATTTTGCATAACGCAACTACAGAATTATCAGATGTTTCAACATACTCAAATTTTAGTGCAATAAGTTTAAACAAGAAAAATTTAATGGATGAGCATTTAAGTAAAAAATTCCAAAATGTTCAAATTATTGGAGGTGGAGAATTTTCAAATGTTTATGAAATAACATTCCAGAAATCAAAATATGCTGTCAAAAGAATTAAAACTCCACTTTTAGGTTCAAAAAGTAGAAAATTAATTTTTGAAGAAGTTAAAATTATGAAAATTTTACAAGAAAATTTACCAAAAGATGATGAAGGTAAAGAATATGTTACCAATTTAATTAATGATTGGGAATTTGATGGACATTTATATATTATGATGGAATTTTGTGATAATGGTTCTTTAGAAAAATATTTATCTGATAATGCATGCCTAAATAAATTAGATGAGTGGAGAATTTGGAAAATTTTGGTGGAAATTGCATTAGGTTTAAAATATATTCATTCATGTGATATTTTACATCTTGATTTAAAACCTGCAAATATCTTCATTACATTTGAAGGTTCTTTAAAAATTGGGGATTTTGGTCTTGCAACTAAATTACCAATCACAGATACGATTGAAAGAGAAGGCGATAGAGAATATATTGCACCTGAGGTGTTGAAATGGCAACAATATGATAAACCTGCAGATGTTTTTTCATTTGGTTTGATTATGGTTGAAATTGCTGCAAATGTTGTTTTACCTGATAATGGGATTTCATGGCAAAAATTAAGATCTGGTGATTTATCTGATGTTGGAAGACTAAGTTCAACTGAACTGAATATTTATAATTATAGTAATAGTATTAATGCTGTTGCTCTTGGGAATAATAACAATGATAATTCCATTTATAATATTTCACAAAAATCAACATTTTCATCTTTATTAAACAATACAGGAATCACAGGATCATCATATTCATCAGTTGATCATAATGAAGTTAATTTAAATTTACATGATGAAAAATTACCATCATGGACACCAAAATTTTTGGTTGATGGGAAAGGATCACTGGATAATTTAGTTAAATGGATGACCAATCCAACACCAAATGAAAGACCAACAGCTGAAGATATCTTGAATACTTTAGAATCTCAATTTGTTGAAATTAGAAGAAAAGCAGGTGCTGTTATTTTTGAAGGTGAATTTGGTCCACCTCCTGAAGTTGACGAAGAGTTTTTAATGAGTGAAGATTTAAGAAACTTAAATCTTTCACGTATGTTATCACAGGATAATGATACTCTAACAATTCCAACAGATCTGATTGATGGTGATTATTTGATTTGAAAATTTTGATTTGTAATATAACAAGTTTAATAATAACACGAGCGAGGCGCTCATAAGGGACATAACACACAACTGGTTGTTGTGATGGTGTATTTAAAATGATTTTATTCTATATGATTTATGTTAACTGCAATCGTAGTTTGTAGATCTCAATTTTGAATTCCGGTAGATCTTATCTTCCAAAAAAAAAAGAAAAAAACAGACCGGAATTTTGTTCTGCCCCTAAAAAATGAAAAATGAAATTTAGGAAAAAAACGAAAATTGTGAGAATTACAACCAGCACATTTTATTCTTTTGAAGTAGAACATTCTCATCGGATTCGTTTGTTGTGTGTCAGGAGCTCAAATTCCAAGAATTATTCAACGGAACTCAAAATTACAAAGTTTGACCACCACAAGCTGTGCTGTTGTAATACACAAGACAACTGATAATCAAAACCACGGGTAGAAATCTACATACTATTAGAGGGTGTTAATATTACTTGGAACAATGTCAACTGAAAGAACCAAATACGCTTCTACCATTTTGCTTGCTCAAAAGCCAATTGACTCGGCTGAGATCTTGAGAGTCAGATTGAGTCAAGCCAAGTTGCTAAATGACCAGTTTGCTACTTTCTTCAAAAGATACTATGCGTTGAAATCCACTTATTTGAACCAATTAACTGATTTGATCAAACAATCTGAAGATCTAAATAAGAACATTGAGCAAGCTATCATTGACAATCATGTGTTGTCCAGAGAAGAATTGAAACATTATAATGTTGATGCTATCGGACATTTATCTGAAATCTGGGATCAAGTTATCAAAGAAATTAAAGATGAAATCTCATCCAATGCTCAGTTAAATTATGCTGTTGAAAGACAAGTTATTGAACCATTATCATCTTTTTCCACTAGAAACCCACATTGGGCTGAAATCAGAAAAATGCATCATGGATTAAGTGAAGTTGCTCAAACTATTGAAACTGCTCAAGAAAAAGTTGATAAGTATAATGAGACTCCTTCGAAACATCAAGATAAATTGCTTAAATATCAAGGTGCTTTATCAAAAGCTAATCAAACATGGGATTCTCAAGCTCCTTATGTTTTTGAAGCTTTTGAAACCACTGATTTAGAAAGATTGCAATTCTTGAGAGATAGTTTATTAAGATTTCAAACTGCTTATTCTGATACTTTGAATAGAGTCACCAAAAGTAGTGAGCAAACATTGCAGAAAATTCTAGAGTTTGATCCAGAAGTTGAAATTGAAAGATTTGCTAAAGTTTCTGCTGAAACTAAATATGTTCCAAAGGCTGCTAGAAGAGCAGCTGAAAGTGTTGTTACTCCTGTTGTTGCCAGTGGTCTTGCATCTCCAAGTTCCAACCATCCGTTTCCACCTGGTAGCGATGCTGCATCTCCTCATCATCCATTCCCAGGTGGCACTACTCCTGGATCTCCAACTTCTAGTCGTCCACCTTCAAGAGCTAATCCGGTCTATTCACATGCACAACAAGCTCTTTCTTCAGCAGCTCAAGTCAATGCACCATCCTCAAGAACCAATCCTGTGTATTCCCATGCTCAGTTAGCTAACGGTAAACCAGCTCCAGCTTCAGCAGTTGAATCTCATACCAATGGTAAAAAATCAAGATTCCATATTGGTAGAAAAAGTAGTAATGCAACAGAAGTCGGAAGCATTACAAGTGGTTCAGAAAAGAACAATAAATTAAAATCAAAAGTTGGTTCAATCTTTGGTAAAAGAAAAAACAAGAAAAATGCCGTTAATGTTGATAATACTTTACCAGAATCTGAAAGTTCTTCAATTCATACTGCTCCAATGAAACCAATTGCAAGAAAAGAAAGTAGAGCTTCTTCATTTTTATCTTCTCAACACACTGATTTTTTACCTCAACCACCAAGAACTGTTGAAAAAGATTATCATTCTCAACCTTCTAGTGGTTCATCTGGACCAATGTCTATTCATCATCCTGCAATGAAACCAACCATTAGATCTCAATCTTCAAACACTTTGAATGCTGATTATCATGCTGCAAATGGATCATTGCAGTCACAACCACAACCACAACTGCAACAACCAAAACCACAATCAAATGCTTTTAGTGCTCAACCTTTCACAACTCAACCATTTAGTGGTCCAAATCCAACTCAAATTCAAACAGAACAGCCTGTTCAACCACAAATTGTTCAACAGCCTCAATCTTCTGAAAACAATTACACTCCAGAACCAGCTGTTCAATTGCAACAACCTGTTGCTCATCATGCACCACCTCCTCCACCATCAAGAAAAGTTGGACCATTTGGTTCTCAAAATTTGAGTAATATTCGTGAAGATGCAGATACATCATTCTCTCAAGAGAAAAGTGGTGATTATCAAGTTCAACAAATCACAGGCAATCAAATCAATAGACGTGATATTCAATCTGGCTTATTCACCAATTTATCTCAAACAGATCTTGATCATCAAAATAAGAGAATGTCAAGTTTTAGTAGTTTTAACTCAAATCATTTGAAAGCACAAACCACTGGCTCATCATTAAACATTGCAGCAAGTTCCTTTAGTCATCCAGATTTATTAACACCGGGATTAAATGCAAGTGTTGCTGAAGTTATTCATGCGAAATTTAAAGATGGTGAACAAATTTTGTGTAATTTGATCGGAGAAATTGCATTCAATTATCAAAATAATGGAGGATTTGATTTACCAACAAAAATAAACGTTAAAATTGAAGGTTCTGAAAAATTTGATAAAACCATTCAAAATAATCAATTATTAACCAAAATTGATTCAAATGAATTTGAAATGTCACCACAGTTGATTTTATCACGTACACTTGGTGCATTGAAATATTCAATTAAACAAGCTGTTGCACCAATTGTCATAATTCCAGCATGGAGATTTGAACCACATCAAGCTAGTGTAATGTTAACAATAAAATTAAACGAATCAATTTTGTCAAATTTGCAACCAAATGAAGAAATTGAAGTTAAAGATTTAGTTGTTTCAGTTTCAGTTGCAGGCAATGTTACCACAAGTGCATTATCAAAACCACAAGGTACTTTCAATAGAGAAAAATCAAGAATAGTTTGGAAGTTCAAAGAACCAGTTGTTTTGAGTGCCACTAAAGATCAGAAATTGATTGGTAGATTTATGACAAGTGAATTAACTAAAGAAAGTGATCAAGGTGTTGTTATCAAATTTACTATTAATAAAAATGAAATCACTGGATTGAAATTAATTAGTCAAGATTATTCCGATGATGATCCATTTGGACAAAGTGCATGGAAGCCTGTTTCTACTATAACAAGTGTTGTTGCAGGTAATTATGCTGGATTATAAGGATATGTCTTCCTATTTGATTCTGTTTGTTGTATTATAATGATTTGTAGATAAGGAAAAAGAAAAAAAAAAAAAAAAAAACCTTTAAGAATTAAGTTCAAGTATGATAATATGCTGTTTTTGTAATTAACCCTTTGAGGGATATATTTTGTTATTTTAGTAAAAAAAGAAAATTGTTTAACATAAATAAAAATGTAAATTTGTATTGAAAAAAAAAAGTGTAAAATGAAAAAGTTTATTAGATGAAACTATGTAAGATAGATAATATCCTGAACCTGACATTATAACCCCAATGTTATAACATCCCCTCCCCCCTTTTAATTGTGTATAGAATGATGATGATAGTGATTTTTTTTTTTAAGACAAAAATGGTGACAAGTTTAAGCAATATCCCACCAACTAAAATGATTCCACATGATTGAATTTGTTGAAATTGAAGATTTATTTGTTGATTCATGTTTACAATAACTATTCCTCAAAAATAGTTTGTTTGCTGCTGCATTTGAAAGATTTAAAAGAAGTGAATTTCTTCTAATTGGATTCATTATTGGATTTTTTTGAATTGAGTTGGAATCTCTTTTCAAAGATGAAGATAATTGTTTTGCAACTTTTTTAATCATATCAACTTCCCAATCAGTGTATCCGTTCAATAAATCATCTCCATAAAAGTGCTTACTTTGCGGGAATATAGATTCATCAATGACATTTGATTGCTTTTTCAAACCAGCCTGTTGTTCTTCCAGTAGAGTTTCATTTAAATCACGATCATCAACACCCCAAGAAGTAAGAATGTCATTATTTAAAGGTGTTTTATGTGGTCTTTGTGGTCCCTCTTTGACAAGTCTTTCTTGATCTTTAGTCCAGTCATCAATTCTTTTGGCAATGAAATCTTGTTTATCCAATTTCTCTTCAGATTCGATTTTGTTGCTGTTGATACTAAAACTGAAAAGCCCCTCATTAGAAGGTAAAGACAGCTTAATTCTGCTGGTATTTAAGGAATCGATCAATGAATCGTCATCTAACTCGTCGTAATCTTCAATTGGGTGTTTAAGTTCCTCATTTGAAGTTGATAAGATCTCGGACTTGTTGAGCTCATCAAACTCATCCTCGTCAGTATTAGCATTCTGTGGAAACACTACCCAGCTGCTCTCTACTCCAGTGGCTCTGTGTGAGTCGTTGCTGCTCGAGGAGATTGCTCTCAGGTTCACGCTTTCTGTAGAATCTGCTCTGTGGTGCGTGTAAACTTGTGGTTTTCTGTGATTTAATTCCATATCTTGTTTGTAGTCCTCTGCTGTTCTCTTGTATGCGTTTCCTGCTATTTGCCAGCTCCAAACAACTCGCGAAATGTTGATTTTTTGGTTGAAACTTTGGCTTTTGACTTTAATTTTGAATTCATCTTATCTGGCTTAAAACGGAAGCTTCTCAATTCGGTTATTTTTAAAATTTTTTTTTTTTTTTCTTTTTGAGTGGCAAAATTTAAACAAAAATAAACAAAAAATAAACAAATCTTGAAAGAAAACAAATCATCTAAAAAAAATGTTGCGCACTCAATTATCCTCAACTTTCAGAACAGCCAGCCGTCAATTTTCAGTCTCAGCGCCAGCAAGACTTGCAAAAGCCGATTTTATTGGTCTTGTTACCTCAGATATCACTGGTGATAAAGTCAGAGAATTTGAAAACGGTAGAAAAGTTCTACAATACAGCATTGCCGTCAGCAGTGGGCCAGAGGCACCAGCCAAGTTTTTTGATATTTCCACTTTCAACGAGAACAGTATTGATTATATGGTTGACAACATCAAAAAGGGCTCCCTTGTCCATGTTGAAACTAATATCAAACCATTTGCCTTTGAAAGAGAAGATGGTTCTATTGCTAGAGGAGTCAACTTCACTCAAAGAAACTTCACTCTTTTGAGACACCCAAAAGCTAAAGAAGAAGAAAGTTCTCAATAATTGATATCCAGCTGCTACTTTCTTTAATTGTTTTTTGTTTTATTCTTTTATTACAATTTACTAATATTGGTGTACATACTACAGTTAAATATTAAACAAAAAAAAAAAAAAAATGAACAATGCTGACTGAAATATTTGTATTATTTTCATCTTCTGCAATAATTTATATCAAAATCATAAATTAAATTAAACCACTCATAAATTATACCCAAAAATATATATACCAAAACTTCATGAAAACTAATCAACTAGTATTTTTATCTGTGGGAGATTTCATGTCTTTAGAACTACCACAAATCATTTTGATATAATTTATATCATCATCATTCAAAACTCCTGCATCTGTCTCAGATCTTGAATCATTAGCATTGAAAGATTCTTCGTAATAAGGTATCATATTTTTATCACTGAAAATGTTGGACATTGCAGCAGTTGATGTTGGACTTTTATCAAAATCTTCATAATCTTCATCATCTTCTTGTAAAACTTTTTGCATTTCAATATCAAATTGAGTGGTTGCACTTGAATTTAAATTGAAACCATTGCCACTAAAATTGAAAGTCTTACCCATAGCTCCAGAAACTAGTTTATCTGCATTTTGTTGCTTCTTAAGCTCTTTTTTTCTTCTAACATTTTCGATAACTGATTTGAATCCAATCTTACTTAAAAATGAAACATACATTTCAATACTATCAGATCCTAATCCAAAAAAAATGAAGACGATATATGACAACGCAATATAAACCCAACCAAAATATGTTGGTGCGTTATATGGAACAAACAAAACACCGTTCCAGAAAACTTTAGAATGAATTTCATCAAAATTATAATCTTTTGAAACATTTGATAATCCAGAAATAAATGAATATAATGAAACTGGGAACATGATTAAAATCATAATACAACAAAAAATCAATAATTTAGCAAATTTGACTAAACTTAATCCTGAATTTGTACATCTCAAGATATCCTTAACATCTTTTCTTTTTCTAAAGAATATAAATATGATTAAAATTGCATAAATAACTCCAATAATTGACCAAATAACCATCCACATTGTATAAACAATCACAGTTAAAAATGATAATGCCAAAGGAGTTTGACACCCAGAGTATCTAACAATCAAATAACGTCTTGCTTGGACCAAATAATTTAAAGCCATAACAATAATTGGTGTTAATGTAGTTATACATAAATCAATAACTATTCTCTTAGTACTATTAGTTTCTGGGATAACACTATCTGCTTTCAAAATCTTGTATAAATTGTACATTACTGCAGTAACACAACAACTAATCCCAACATTTGCACCAACTTGTAATTTGATAACTATATCACAATAAATTTTACCATTAAAACCTTGATCAAAATTTACATCACTCCATAAGCTTGCATCAATCAAAGTTTTCAAATCCATCAATAATAACCAACATATAAGGAAAAAAGCTGGTAAATTTTTGGCCTTTATGTGATAAAATGATGGTGGAATTAATGTTGCAATGGCTAATGATGATAATGTTATAAGTGCAGCTTTAAATCCCATTATTCTTTTTTTTTTTTATATATAACTATTCTCTGTTAACAGGCACTCACCAGAACTGTTATACCAACAACAACAAAGAAAAGAAGAAGAAGAAAGAAAACTGGAAAGCTTCATGTTTCATATAAGTTATAATCTTTCACTTATAAAAGATTTTAAGAAATGTTCATTGGGACCCCAAAAAGGTAATAAAGCTACCATTCCAAAACAAATTGATGAAGAAAAAGAAACAAGTTGATGTTGTTCAATGCATTGAGATTTGTCTTTAGGTTTTTGCAAATAGCCTCATGGTTTTTGGTTAGTTCTTTTAATGGTAAAGTAATGAGATTGTTTGAAAAAAAATAATTATCAAGATTTTGACATATTTTAATTTTGGCACAATTTTTCATAAAAACGAAAATGCTGTCTTTTGAATCTTGATAAGAAAATTATAAAACGATGAAGCTGTTTAATGCGTTTTGAATGACTACAAAAATTTCTTATGAACTTTCTATGTAATATCATAAACAGAAATGCAACAATCTGCTTCAATATTGTCATTACATTTCTACAAAATTTAAATCCATAATAAAATAAAATTCCATCCGTAGTTTATATATAACCCCTCCTTTTAAATTCAGTACATTATAATTTACAGTGTGTGTGTTCTTTTTTTTTTTTTTGTTGTTGTTGTTGTATGTTTTTTAGTCTAAAAGACAGCAGCAATAGTTAAACCTAAGAAACCCATAATAATGAAAGTAAGATTGATGTTTGGAAAAGAAGGTGCTGCTAAACTTTTCTTAACTTTACCAGTACCAGTATTAGTAACAGAAACTAAAACATCGGTAACAGATTTATCAGCTTCAGCTTCTTCACTAACCCAAGAAACAATTTGGGATGGTGAAACTTCATCATCAATTTCAATGTTTGAAGATAAAAACACTTGAACTGCACCATCTGATCCAAAGACGACACCTCCTTTCATGACATTTTCAGTGTCTCTTTGAATATAACCTTGTGCTTGAATACCAAGACCAATATCACCTGTACCTTGATAATCATGAATGGTTGAATATAAATGATTAGCTTCGGTAACATTCATAGCTTCAAAAATATCAAATTCACCACATCCATATGACCAGCATGAACAGTTGACATTACCTGTATATTGAGCGGTTCTTGCAACGTTGGCGTTCAATAACCAAATAGCTGGTAAATTGTAATAATCAAAAGCATCTTCATCTGTACTAGTTTCTTCTGGCATTGAAAATTCGAATAAGAACATTTTGGTTGTACCATAGTAACCATGGTATGCTGGAATACCTTGACGATAAACACCACAATCGTTATCAAACCCAGAAGCTTCACAACTGATATTTGAATAAAAGACAAATTCTTGATCAGATGTAATCAAAGTATTTTCTGGTAAAATATCGGTTCCATTTGTGGTCAAAGCTTTACCAATACAAGCTTCAGAGTTATCAGTATGCACCAAATAAGTAACATTTGTAGCAGTTTGAGAAGCACCATCATAATAAGCCAATCTTCTAAAATCGGAAGATGAAGATGAACTATTAAATTCAAATTTGTCACTAACATAGTAGGCAAATTGGTTCAATATTAAAGGACCTCTGAAATGAACGGAAACTTCGCCATCAAGTGGAGCATTTGCACCTTTGAAAATGGTTCTTTCTGAATCTTTTGCAATTTCACAAGTACATGCTGATTCATCAATACTTTTAACATGTTTATAAAACCCTTCATAACCAAAATTTTGGAACTCGATGACACCAAACTGCTCGGAGTAAACTTTTGAGCTAGATGCCTTTGGAGAGCTTGAAGAATGGGAAGGAGAGCCAGAACGAGCGCTATTTGACGATTGTGCCATGGCATAATTAGTACCGACTGAGAGCGCAGACAAAACTGCTGCTAGTTTAACGAGTGAGTTCATTGTGGAGCGGCAAGTGAGTGCAATAAGTTCTGTGCTGTGCCTGCTGTGCTGTGCCTGCTGTATGATTACCTAGTGAAATGAGCTGGTGGCGTTGGTTGTGTTCAAATACAATTCTAGCTTTTTCAATTAATTATTTATTTTTAGCTGCAAAACACTCGTTTTTTCTTTTTTCGTAAAAATTGCAGTTTTTGCTGTTTTGGGAAGTCATTGACATTAAATTACTGCAAAAAGAATTTGTGGCAAGCTTGAAGTTAAATTGCCGGCCGGTTTTGTGTCAAATTTCCGTTTTTGGCAGTTCTGGCGCGCATTGTTTTTAATTTCAGTATTAAATTTTAATATTTTAATATTTTTAATAAACTACTGAAATTTGTATTATTAAAAAATGTATTTTCTTGCAGCAGTATTTACTATTATAAAGGAACATTGTGCTCAACCAGATTTCTCCATGTAGAAAATTCCTCCTGTGGATGAAGTAGCCACCAACACAATCATTAAAATAAGCACTACTTCTACTAGCAGACCCAAAACACCCCAACCTACATAATTTCTGTAAATACGACCACTGCAACTGTGTTGTCTCATCAAGGCAATTGTAGGGTTCGTTATGTCTTGAAACTGATCTTTGTAATTCCCACTCACAAGTGCAATATCGTTTTTATGCTGCCATACAATGTTTTCGCTGAACTGGTACTCTGTGCTTAATCGAGAACATTTGAAATATAAGTAAATGTTATAAACCCAAAACAAATTAACCAGAAACCCATACTTAAAATACTGTTTAAACACATCAGTACTTAGTTGTTCCATCATCATCAATTAGTTAGATAACTTCAATACTCACTTTTATAACTGATTCAATATTATCTCTTCTAAATTCACATCGTTCACAATAGCAATTCGTATCCTTTGGAACATTAATCCCACCCATCATCACATTATCATTAAATGGGTTTTCTGGTGTCTCTAATTGATATACAGGTGGGTCTTGTGAAATTATTGAAGGAGCTTTTGCTTGCATTCTGATACCGATAAAATTGATTTATTAAAATTAACAAATTTCTTAAGATCGGTTGTCTGTTAGATGACAATGCAACATATTTATACAACTTTATAACATGTCAATTTGTCAAATAATTAATCAACTCCCGAGTCCCAAACTGTTTCAATATAATCAAAATTTAATCAAATAAAAAGAAAAAAATTACCAAATTGGTGCATCACAATGGACACTACAACAAATCTCTGATTTAAATGATACATTTTATATATAAACATCCTTCTTTTTATCACAAACCATTCGTTCTATCTCTATTCACAATGCTTGTTTTTTAACGGTTTCATCTCCATTGTCTTGTTCAAGTTTCCTCTTTTGTTTCAAACGATATTTTTCTAAAAATTTACTCATGTAAATCTCAACAAAATTTTTGATTTTTTTTCTTTTGAGTGGATCTAATTCTTCTGGTGGTGTTCTAGAAGGATTGTTCTTGTATTCTTTGCTTATAAGATCTTTACTTATCTCTTTTGCACATGCTTTAACATTATCATGGCCAATTTCGTCTCTATATTTTTTAACCATGTTTGGAATATGTTGAGCAAAAAATTTCCCCCATAATCTTTCAAAATTTGATGATGTTGATGTGGACGATGATGAGCTTTTTGATGCTGGTGATAAAGCCAGTTGTGTGTTCTTTGCATGAAGTGATTCTGATAAACTTTTCTCTCTTTGAGCTTTAGCTGCTTTTTTAGCTTTCATTTTAGCTTCAAGTTTTTTCTTGTATTCTTGTCTTTTGAGTTTCTCCAGTTCTTTAGCTCTTTGTGCTTCTTCTTCCTTGACTCGCTTCTCAGCTTCAACTTTTTTGGCTTCTTCTATAATTCTACTTAAATCCTCTGCTTGTTTAGTCAGTTTATCCTGGATCGATTCTTCCTTCTTAACTGTACTATATTTATCTTGTCCATTTCTATAGCTGTTTTTGTTGTAGTTGTTATTATAGTTAGTATTATAGTTATTTTTGTAATTACTGTTATAATTATCTTTATGATTATTCTTATAATTGCTATTATAATTATTACCATTATAACTATTGTTATGATTCTTATTTGTGTTATCATCAATTTTCTTAAGTTGTTTTGGAGGTTTTTGGAAATCTTTTCTATACCAAGTTGTAGTATTAGTTTCTGCATTATGATAATATCTTTTACCATCAACAGAATATTGTTTCCAACCTGGTGGTAATGGTTCATAACCATATTCTGGATCAAAATCAGGACTTTGTTCTCTTCCAACAGGTGATGAAGATGAAGAGTTTTGTTCAGTTTCTAATCTTTGTTTTCTTCTTGAATCAAATATAAATTTTTTATCGTTTGAAATTTTATCAGTTTTTTTAATTTTTTGATATTCTTCAAAAGTTTCATATCTATCTAATAATTTTTGAGAAACTTCTTTGATTTCATTATTAGATTTTTCAAAATCAATTAAAGATTGTAAAACAGGTATAATTTCTACTCTTTTAATTTGATTTTTGGAAACTTTTGGCCATTTAGTTAAAAGATTTAAGATTCTTAGAACTAATTCATCATTAACTTCAAAAATGTTTTTCTCTGAATAAAAACTTTTCAAGATTTTTCCCAATGCAGTATAACCATGAGCAAAACTTAACTTATATAAAACAGGTTCTTTATCAGTTAATTCAATTCTTTCAATTAATTTTTGTGCAATCAACGGCTCTTCACATTGTAATAGACCACCAATGACTTTAGTGGCTTCAAATAAAGCAATGGGTTTCATTACCAAAGATTTAATATATTCAATGTTGACATTATTATCATTCTTAACCGGTTTTTCTCCTGATTGTTCTTTTAATTTCAAATATTCTTGTTCTTCTTCAACAGTGGAACCTAAAGCTTCTGAAACAAATTGAGGCAATAATGAAGCAGCTTCTGTTTGAGTTTTACCACCAATGAAGCCAATACATTCTTTCTCTCCACAATAACAAGGCTGTGCGTTAGCACCATATCTATCAACATTATAATTAAAAGTAATTTCTTCACCTTTTAAAATTTTTCTTTTGGTGAAAATACCCATTTTCAATTTATCCCCTACAACCCATTTTTCAACATAACAATTTGGGTTACAAGAATGATTACAAAATCTTGCAAGACAACCTTTTCTTGTTGCATCAATAAACTCATTTTTTTGTAACATCATGAAATAAAAATGTTTAAGTTGTAATTGATCATATTCAATCATTCTTTTCTTGAAAGTTTTTTCATCAATCACTTCACCTTTATATTCATGAACAAATGTATCTGGTTCTAAATCTTCTTCGGCTCTAACACCATACCCTTTTCTCTCCGTTTGAATAACAGAAATATTAGCATATTGTTTTTTTTGAAATCTTTGATTCGAACAATCATTCCCACAATCAGAATGTCCATTTATACATTCGATTTTCGTGCCTCTATTAATACAATCATCATCATAACAAGCTATATTGAATTCCCCGTCCCATTCTTCTTGACATTGACATGACATAAAATCACCCATAGATTGCCCTGAGTTACCTAATTGTTTGTTTGCATATGTGGTATCTTCTAAATTAATAAAAGTGGTCAATGCCTCATCAGTTTTATCGGACAAATGTAAAAATAATTTGATACCATTTGGAATCGTTTGCTTTTTCTGATTTTGATAATCTTGTTTTTGTAATGATTCTAATTCTTGAGCAGCTGCCATATCGTTTCCAAACGCGTTGAACTCTGGCTCGTAGTCTTCATCATCCGAGGGAAACAGATTGTCCATTTGTTTTTGTGATTCGGTTGCCATCGTGGATATTTTATATTTGTTTGGCTATTTGTCTCCGCTTGTTTATCTCTTAATTGATTCTATTTTTTTTTATTTGGTTGGTTGTTTTTGGAATAAGCCGGATATAAAAATACAATATTCAATTTTGATTCTCGATAGTCAAACTGATGGGGAAATGATTGAGCTTGAATTTGAATTGTTTTTCTAATTGAAGATTGTTTTTTTTTTTTTTTTTTTTTGTAAATTTTTGAAATTTTCGATGTTGAAAAAAACACGCTTCAAAATTTTAAAGATTAATTTGAGAGAATGAAATTTAAAATCAATGAACTTTAAGCCTACAAAAAAAAAATACTTAAATTTGTTGCTAATTTGTCGTTATTCTGTAATCATTCATTCTTTTTTTTTTTTGGATTTTTTTGGCTTTTTTTAGCTTTTTTTCTCATTTGTTGTCTGTTGTCTATAAATTATTCAATTTCTTTGCAATTTCATCAAACTCAAACTCATTATTTTGATCATCTTTATTGAAAATCGTGACAATTGAGCTTATCAGATCATCAATCTTCCTCAAACATTCTTTATCAATAGAACTCAAGCATGGTTTACCATTAAAATAGATTTTTTTAATAGATTTTTGATAATCTAATTTATTTTTAATTAACGAGATTTCTTTAATTTCTCTTGCTCTTAATGAGATGATAATAGTTTTTGATGTTGTAAAAGTGTATAAGTCATTTGTCATCGTTGATAAAATCTTCGAATCAATGTCTGTTGTTAATGGACAAGCTTGTAATTTAAAATCTGGTAAGAATTCATGAACATAACCACATAACGGAGGAAGATCATAATGGAAATTTCCATCGTTGAAATCATTGTCATCTTCTACTTCTTTTGTTGATTCTTGTTCTTGAGTGTTTGATAATGGGATATCTAAAATACCAACTTTTTTAACACTATCAAATTCAACAAATGATTTCAATTCATTTGAATTCATTAATTGATGAAATTTCAGATCTGATGATAAAGTTGAATTTGAAGATGAATTAACACCAATTTTGAATAATGTAGTTGAATTTCTTTCAATATGTGGGAGTTCTGGGATAGGTAATCTTTTAAAATTTTTCCCATTAAAATTTGATGATAAATTGTTACTACTATTATTATGATGATGATGATGATTGTTGTTATATGAAGAACTATAATCATAATTTGAGACGGATTTGGTAGTACCAACAGAAGCACTTGATGATTCAGAGTTATTGTTTGACCAAGGATATTCTTCATATTCATGATTATTAATGATATTATTAGGAGAATGTATTCTTGTATTATTAATAGTTGAACTATTCGAACCATCCATTGAGTTTTTCCAATTTTGAAGAAGTTGAAATCCACGAGTTAAAGATGATGAGAAATTTGAAGATGAAGATAATGAAGAAGATAAATATTGATAAGAACTTGAATTTGATAAAGAAGTTGGTTGAATTATTGTGTTGTTTAAAGATGGGGTCATTATAGTTGTTGTTGATCTTGAAGGTGTTGTTGGAATTTCCCAACCTTTATTGACTATTGAAGGAGTTGGAGGAGTGTTTCTTTTAATGGCAATACCTCTTGAAGATTGTTGGATTGAGATTGGTGATTGTTGTAAAGAATGATTATTTGTGAAAAAATCATTATTTAAAGCTGTTGTTGTTGTTGTTGTTGTTGGTATAGTTTCTTGTAATTTGAAAGATTTGTTTTTAAATTCTTTAATTGTATTATTTAACTCGATGAAATTATTGGATGGTAACACTGCTTTGAATTTCAAATTATAAGGTAATATTCCAGAAATGATGAAAATCAGTTTTTGAGCAATGATCGGATTTGAAGCCATTATAACAATTCTAATGAATTCTTTGGTATTATTTGAGCTATCAATCAATTGAGACTTGATGCTTAAAACAGTTGCTAGTAAAGTGTTTAAAAATTTTGATCCATTAAAGCCTAATTTAGCACCATCTTTCACTTCAATCCAATTATTGACTTCAAAACACCAGTTTTGTAAAATTGAATTAAATTTAATTGCACCAATAAAGATTCTTGGGATATTTGTTAAACAATTTAAAGATTTAATGAAATGTTTGAATAAATTTGTTAATTCTAGGTACTTATTTGTAGTTGGTATAATTGTTGCCGAAGTTGTTGTTCTTGAAGCTGCTGCTGCTAATGATGAGGATGATTGAGATGCTGTTGTTGTTGTTGTTGTTGTTGTTGAAGTTGTTGAAGTTGTTGTTGTGGTGGTATTTGTAAATGAAGCCTGGTGAGGTTTGATTAAAAAATTTTCAATAAAACAATGTTTCATTAAAGTTAAATAATGTTTTATTGATTGCCAATTTGGTAATAAAATTTTGGAAATGCTTTCTGAACTTATTGGGATCACTAAACCAATACTAAATTTATATTTTTTTTTGATATAAAAAACCATTGATAATAAAATTGAATTTTTCAAATCTGGTAGAGGAGATAATGATTGAATCTTGATGACATTTGATTTATTTAAATCTTGATTGATTGGATTCCCGAACATTAATTCATTTAATAAATCCAAATCATGTTTATTCAAAAGTTTTTTAGGTGCAAGTTTGATTAAGCTATTTTCATTTGAATCAAAATAAACTTGATAATTATTTTTCAGCATGATTTCACCTTTATCATGTAATATAACTAGTCTAAAATTATAAGGTTCTAGAAATTTCAAAGGAACACTGTCTGGAGTTCCATATAGCACAGTTCTTGTATAAGAATCATCATTTGAATGAATTTCAGGGTTTGTGATTGGTGTTGCATGATTACCATCTTTTGAGCTCAAGTCGTTGACTTTGAGGTTTTGTATTTTGAGGTTGACTGAGTCTTGTGATGAGTTGTTGAAAAGTTTCCCCAGCATGACGTGAATTAGTTATTATTATGAAATGAGGTATATTTTTTTTTTAAGTTTCCTATTGCTTTAAATTAATATAATAGAACAGTGATAAATGCCATAGTCTTCTTTTAAGGATGTGTATCAGTTGTATTTGTTTGTTTGTTTGGTTTTCGCTTTTTGAATGTGATGTGGTTCTAAGAATGTTACAAACCGTCCTCTGATAACAGTTCGAACTTGACTTTCAGACAGATATGGTGATTTATGGAATGGGAATGTTTGGAATAGTGGTTGGGAGTAGCTTGTAATAGGCTGTGTGAAGTAGTGGGAGTATCGGGAACGAGTAGTTGGAGATGTAGGTGCGTTTGGATGTTTTGTTTTTTTTTTATATCAATAAAAAGCAGCTTGAATTTTAAAATGGTGGCGAATATTTTCGAGATTTCTAATTTATGACTTATAGTTCGATTATTATGGTAGTATTCTAAGGTTTGAAGAGATAAATTTGGTGAAGTCATTAACGTCTTATAATATGATTAAGTACTCATGAATATATAAGGAATATCAACGATAATTGATATGTGGCAAGTGAATAATTTTCAAATATATCTCCATTTTAACCACACAAATTAAACTTTTTAAATCAGCCACAACTTATAATATTATAACTAAATTACTAATTAAAACTCAATTATTTGTGGCGCAGTATTCTTAGTAATAAATTACTACAGCAATTATTATATAATCATTTGATAATAAATGCGCCACAAATAAAATAAAAATTAATCGCTAAATTTGGAAGTAGCACGCGCCACAAGTTTATCTCATCCATCTAATCTGAGATTGAAGTGCATTTCACAATACCATAATTAAATCTTTTGTTTCTCCGATATATCTAATTAAAGTCTAAAAGACTCAATACTTATATATTGATTAACAGGTTATAAAACCATTACACAGATGTCACAGGACGTATCAATAAACAACGACTCCGCGTTCAGAAAACACAACCCTTTCAACAACATTACTCTTGTCTATTCCCAAATAAACCAATGCAAATCTATAATTCACCACTACCAACTTTTCCTCGTCTTCATACTCTCCTTATGCTCCATCATTAGCTGCTATCTCCATTTCTACAGGCACAAACACACCTTTCCACATCTGTTATTAAAATTGAACAATTATTTACTAGCTCCACCATCTACACCTTTTTTACAAAAATTATTCAACAACAATGAAAACACCATCATAATTACAGTTTATTATATGATCAACTTGTTTTTAATGCTATACAAACTCCCTTTCAATGAGCCATACATAATATCAATCCGTTCCGGTTTAGTCTCAGGAGTAAACATCCCACTTCTTTATTTACTCCCTTTAAAATCAGGTCCATTATCTTTACTAATTTCAAGATCTTATGAAAATTTATTAATTTATCACAAATTTATTGCTTCATTATCAATCTCAATGGCTGGATTCCATATGTTTGCATTTATATGCACATTAAATTGGAGTTATATATTACAAGATAGATCTTGCATAACTGGATTTTTATGTATCATTACATTTCTGCTAATTGCAATTACTTCAATTACTTATATTAGAACTCATTATTATGAATTTTTTTACATTGTTCATATCATTTGTTTCATCATTTTTCTACCAGTTTTTTATTTCCATCATTTTAATTGTAAACCTTTTGTTATATTTGTGTTGATTGCAATGACATTTGATAGATTGTTTAGATGGATTTGGAAACTTTGGTTATTAAATTGTGAAGTTTTATCGTTCAATGATGAAGTCATAATTTTATCAATAGATAGTAATATTGATAAATTATCTCCAATGAACAAACTTGTATCAAAATTATTTTTCCTTAAAACTTCAAATTCAAAATTCACTTGGAATAATTCAGATCATTTGTTTTTAAGTATCCCTTGTTTGAAACCATTCCAATCACATCCATTCACAATATCAACAATCAGTCAAACAGGTAAAGCTGTTCTAATCATTAAAATTTGTTCAGGTTTCACTCAACAATTATACTACTCATTGGCAACTTCAAATAAAACAAATTTCATATGTTTAATTCATGGTCCATATGGTTCTTCTTCAAGGAAATTCCCTCCTGCAACTAATTATTCATATAATGAACCTCCTTATACATTTAGCTCAATACAACCAATTCAACAATTTCCAACAAATTCATTGATTAATAATCATAAAAACATTACTTTATATAATTCAATTTCACAAAAAAATTCACAACCAGTTGAAAAAATTATCTTAATTGCAGGTGGTGTTGGTATTTCATTCATATTACCATTATTTCATTATTATGCTAATGATTTAAACTATGATATTTCATTGATTTGGATTGTTAAAAATAACAACCTTCCAAATTTAATCAAGTTCAATTCAACTTGTGAAAACATTAAAATTTGGTATACTTCTGAATTTGGACGTCCAAATATCAAACAAATTTTAAATCAACAACTTCAAAATCAAAATTTTTTTAACAAAGTTCATTTAATTTCATGTGGTCCACATTCATTAATTAAAATTTTACAAAAAATCACTCATGAAAAAAATCAAGTTTCCAATAATAATATCATTTTCAATTTAATAACTGAAGAATTTTCATTTTAAATAAATATTCAATCCAGTAATAAAACAGCACCATGCAATTCCCACACCACCAATTTTCCTATCAATATACCATCCATTAAGTGGGATAGCAACAGCATAAAAAACCAACATACTAATTAATCCAAATGAACTTAATTTAAAATTAACATTATTTTCTAAACTTATAAAATTTTGTCTTTGTTGAAAATTTATAGTTAATCCATTAACACCAATCCCAATTAAAATATATAATAATGGTGCACCAAAACATGCATTGATTCCAATAACTGATAAATCTAATCCTGCTAAAGTTAAATTTGAAATCAAATCACCTGTTGAATTTCCTAATGCAAGAACAGTTAATCCAAGAATTGATTCTGAAATTTGCATGACTACTCCAACATTCTTAAGGATTTTAATTAATTGGGATGAAATTATGATGATTAATTGGATTGATGTTATAAAACCAATTGTTGGGATTGAATATTCATGAAAATTGGGGAAAATTTTGTTTGATAATGATAATAATAATAATAATAATGATAATGAAATTGGGAAAAAAATTGATATTTTTGGTAACATTATTAATTTGAAAAAAATTGGGAATATTGATAGTTGGAAAATAAATAATTTTTTCTTAAAGTTAACTAATTTTTCATTTGATGGAGTTTTTTTCAATAATTCATATGAGAAAACTGGAATAATTAAATTTAAGCAGAGTAAAAGAGGTAACATTAATATTGTTATTGTTGATTTGTTTGCAATTATATCTGATGATATGAAATATTCTAAAACTAGTTGAATTTTTTCATCAATTGTTGATGTAATAGAAGTTTGTGATGTGTTTAGTAATGATGATCTTGATTCTAGCCTGTTTTGTAAATGTTCATTATAATTGTAATCTTCGTTATTATTGCTGCTACTAATATTCTCATCTTGATAAATTTGTTCTTGATTATTTTCATCAGTTAATAGAATTGTTGGAGGTAATGAAGTAATTGGTTGAGGTTGAATTAAAATATTATCAGAACTTTTATGTTTTATGAAATCATTAGTTATTGAGATTTCTGGAACAGTTAAAAAGTCATCATGAGACCTGCTTCTTTGATGATATGTTGATTCATTTGCGTCAATGTTTAGTAAATTTTCATGACTTTTTGACATTAAATTAACAGAATCAAAAAAACTTAATTTTTGTAAACCTCTAACTTTATTATCATCAAGTGCTGTTTTCAAAGTACGAACTTCTTCAATTTGTGTTGGTGTTAATAAAGGAGATAATGACAAGTTGTGATTGCTATTAATGTTATTCATGACGCTGTTGCTATTATGACTTGAAACGGCCGTAATAGTTTGAGATTCTTCATCATTTGAATGACCAGCATTCAAAAACTCAAATTCTTCTGGATCTTTACCTTCATTTGTGAAAAAAATCGAATAGTTGACATAAACTAGATATAATAAGATCATAACAACACATTCATAATTTTGTAATTTCCCATCATAAATGAAATAAATGGCTATTGAAATCAATATCAAGAAAAAATATAAATCTTTAATGAATTCATAATGATTTACTTGGAAAGGTTTTAAAACACCCATTGATCCAATAATAAAGCAAATGACAAAATTAGCTGAGCCCAATAGTTCACCAATGGCTAAAGAAGATGAGTCCGTGGACATTGCACTATAGGTACTGAAAATGTCTGGTGTTGCATTACCTAAAGAAAGTAGAGTCAATCCACTAATTCTGCTTGAAATATTTAGGAATTTTGAAATGATGTTCAAATTCGGGTATAAGAAATTCGATGTGATTAGTCCAAATGTGACAAAGATGAGAATGGTGGCAACTGCTAGATAAATTGCTAGACTTGCTTTGAACCCTGATGATTTGGAACAGTAGTACAACTGACATATTTTGAAAGTTTGCGTGTCGCAGTTGTCGGTGATGTATTTGCACGCTGCTGAACTGTCCTCGCTGTCCAGCAGCAAATGTGAGACATCACAGGTCTGTTTGATCATTTCCTCTCTTTTCAGCAATGTTGATGAAATTAATGCAGAATGAGAATAAACGCTGGGTATGAGCGAAATTGTGGTGATTGAAAGCAGGAAAAAAACAGAAAACAAAATCAGTCTCGCTGTGGGCACTTTGGGCACTTTTTTAAAGCAAGCGCCGCGCAGCATTTTGTGGAAAACAGTTGAAATTATGAATTGAAAAGTGTTTTGTTGTTGTTTACCAAAAAATTATTTTCTCGTTTAAATACATATCTGAAAAAAACCAAAAAAAAACAAAAAAAACAAAAAAACAGAAAAATCGAAAAACTTTATCTCCAGCACACTTCGGAAGTCCCTTTAGCAAGCACCAGCTGCCAGCCAAATGTCCTCTTTTGTCTCACAGTTCCTCAGCGGACACGTCCACGACGACCCTTTGGCCAATCTCAGACTGCCTTTGGTGGACGAGTACATCAAACCTCTGTACACCAACACAACGCTGGACAAACACATCCATGAGCTCGTGTTCACCGTGCTCTTCTACCAATCTGTGTTTGTGCTGTCATCGATATTCTCACCTTTGCTGTTCTCATCTGCGTTCAAGAAGGTTAACAAGAAAGTCCAGATCGACTTCCATATCCATGTTGTTTCCATGTTGCAATCTCTGTTGATCTTGGTGGCTATACTTCCGCTGCTCAAAGACCCTTATTTGATTGAAAACAGGGTCTTCGGTTACACCCCTTACTCAGGGCTAGTGTGCACAATGGCATTAGGTTATTTCATTTGGGATTCATTGATTTGTCTGTTTTATGTCAAGTTATTCGGTGTTAGTTTCTTACTACACGGACTAGTCAGTGCTACTGTCTACTACATCGGTTTACAGCCATTCATCTTATACTACTCAGCTGTGTTTATTGTGTTTGAAATCTCAACCCCTTTCTTGAATTTAAGATGGTTAGGTATAAGATTTCCAAATTGTTTCAGTGAAACTTTTAACTTAATTAACAATGCAATTTTAATATTGATTTTCTTCATTTTTAGAATTTGTTACGGTTGGTATCAAACTTATCAATTAACTAATGATTTCATTGCAAATTCTCAAGATGAGAGATTCAAATTACATTATGCAATTATTATCCTTACAGGTAATTACATTTTGAATTTTTTGAATTTTTACTGGTTTTATAGAATGTTTAAAGTGGCATATGCTATCATTGCAGATATGATCACTGGGGAAAACAAAGATGATGAAGCCAAAAAAGATATTTAGACAATTCTTTCTTTACAATACGAAATATTATATTTTTTTTTTTTTTAAGAATCAGTGGGTATTTATCCATTTTATAAGTGTATCATTGTAGAAAATTGAACGAATAAACTAGAATAATGTGAAATTGTGAAGAGGTTTTGAAAAAGTGTCAAATTCATAACTCGTCTTTATATTTTGCATATCCTGGTAACTTCAATGTTTCCAGTCCCACTTCTATATCTGTTTGAATATCTTTGATTAATGCTTCTAAAGAAAAAAAAGTTAGTATTCAAATTGCAAACCTAAAAAGTAACAAGATAAAGGAGTATACCTTTTGTTGTGTAATTAAGTTCGGGTCTTATATAACCAAGAACGTTAAAAGACACCATTGCTCCATAGAAATCAGTGGTGAATTCATGTATGATATGCAACTCCACTGCTTTCTCCTTGTTCCCATAAAATGGGTTCCATCCAACAGACATTACCATTGGCAAAGCAACACCAACATCAACACCAGATTTCAACCCATTTCCATATTTATACTCAACATCAGTTCCATTTTCTCTTTGTTTTGTCTCGGTTTCAGTATGCTCTGGGTGTGCCTCAACTTTGGCGAAACCGAAATAAACACCAGTGTCTAATGCAGTAACCTCTGCAACATCAGAAATGGCAACGTTGGCTGTTGGAATACCTAGTTCTGCTGAACCTCGTCCAAATCCAGCAACGATTTGAATCCGACGCTCTGTTATTGGAAGTGGTGGCTGTGGGGATGGTGGGATAGGAATCTCTGGACGTGTCATCTCCTTCTTACTAGTCTGTCCTGTGTGCTGCTCTGCTCTTCCTGTTGGTATCGTTGGAGTGAAAGTGTGAAATCAACTTGAGTATTGAAATATTGAAATATTGACTAATCTATCGATCCACAGTTTATAAAATTTCGAGCTTTAAGCTTCAAGCGTGGCCGCACCGCAGTTTATTTGATAAGCTTGACTCTTTACTGACCAGTGACGACAAGACGATTAGAGCTACAACAGAGAATAAACTCAACTGATGATGTGCATTGCAAAAACAACCAGGATCACATCTCCATCTGGGGAAAAGACGGGATTTTTTGCGATGTTGTATAGTCTTCCATTAGTGTGAAAAGACGTTTGGCTCCAGCAAACTGTGACACACCTTGAGGTACCCAACTCTGTGTGATCAATGAGTACAACTTGTGTGCCTGTCGACCATAGCACATTGGTAATTGCAATGCACATGCCTCCCACCAAGTAGATATGATGATGTAGTGTGTGTTCGTAATGAGTTTCTGTGGTGTGTTTAAACATCTAGCAACTAAAGTCCATGAATGGCTGATTGGGAATGGATGCTTATGAGTCTGGAAATACTGTGGCGATAATGGTAATCTTGTCATCACTGAAAAAAAAGTACACATTCCTCCTAGTCTTTCATCATAACTTATATCTTCTTCCCATTTTTTATCCTCATGACGTTTCCATCCCATTCTTAATCGACCTTCTTCTGTATTGATTTCGCATGTATATCCAACAACAAACGGGCATTTCTTAACAAGTCTAGCCATGATGAATTCTTTTAATTCAGGAAACTCACATATCAAGTTCAATGTTAAACTGGCTAATGGTAATGACGAGCTTGGAGAAACTCTGACTTCTGTTTCTGCTTGCGCAACAATAGCTTTTGAAACAAAATTCAATATCCATTTATATGCCAACTCATCAGCTTGAGTTAATTTGATCAATTGTACCAATTCATTGGTGATTTTATTCAATTGTGTTATACTATTAGTTAGTTGACCAAATTTTGGATTGATTTTTCTTTTATGTTGACCACATAGTTTTTTAAGTTCAGGGTTTGATGAAACACCACCAACAATATTTGTTTTAATGTCAAAAATCATTTTTTTATAATGATTGAATTGTTTAGAAATTTCTTCTTGATTAAAAACACCTTTGGAAATCTTCAACTCATTTTCCTTTTTAATTAATTCTTGTTCCTCTTTTTCTTTTTTCAGTTGTTCTTCTTTAGCCTTTGCTTCAGCAACTTTTTTAGCTTCTTCTTCTTTTTGTTTAATCTCCAATGCTAATTTTTCTTTGGCCTTTCTTTCCTCTTCTTGTTTCAATCTCAATAGTTCTTCCTCTCTACGCTTCTTTTCAGCTTCCAAACGTTTTCTTTCTTCTTCTTCTCTCTTCTTTCTTTCTTCCTCTAATCTCTGTTTCTCTATTTCTATCAATCTAATGCTTTCCTTTACTTCTTTTGATCTCTGTTGTAATCTTGACTCTATGGAGTTTATAACATCATTTTCTTTCTTTTTGAAAGCTTGTTCTTCTAACATCTGTTTTTTCTTAGAATCATCCTTTAAATCATTACTACTATTAACTAAAACAGAATAATCAACAGATTTAGGTCTAGACAGTCTAATACTCAGACTACTTCTTGAAGATTTTGATCTGGATAATGATGCTGCAACTTTAAACCGCTCCAGTAGCTGAACATCCTTAAAAAGCTGTGCTAATTCATCAATTTTTTCGTCGTTCACCTCGATATCGTGTAAACTTAGCTCTGGTTTACCAGCTTGAACATCAATGAAACTGTAATCATTTGATCTCAATGGTGACGATTGAAAAACTTTGTGGGATTTACTTAAATGTGTACTGTTTTTGGTAGGTGGTTTAGTAGCACGAGGAGCTTTAGAAGGTGTATTGAGCAGGTGATCAGCTTGTTGTTTATTGCTGAAATTGAACATTGGAGACGAGTCCAAGAACTGGTCGTCATAGTTCTCTTCATCTGACAAAGAGTCGTAGCCAGGGTCAATTTCATGCACTGAGTTCGATGGAACTGTTCTGTGAGGGCTGAAACGCATCGCTTTGTGTTATGTGGTGCAAGTTTTGAGTTTCAGATGGAGAGTATTGAAATATGTATATTTTTTTTTTAAAAAAAATTTGTATTCAATATCAGAAATTAATTTCAACAAACTGAAGGACAAAAGACTGAGAAAATGCCACCAAAGAAAAGAACGAGACACAGCTTGAAGGCTGGGAGTACAGAGGACAAGCCTGTGAAATCTGTGCCACGCAAAAAAGCAAGAAAATCGGACCAGAATGATGTTTCTAAGAACTCAGTTCCATTAATTAATGCTGAAATTGGAGATGACATTGAACAAATTATTAGTTCCACTGCCAACAATCTACAATTGGATAAAGATACTACGATGTCTGTGATATGGTCAATTTCAAACACAGAAAACTCCTTGCTTTTGAAGTCAATTAGCACGATACAAAAATTTGCACCAACAACGATAATAAACACAGACGACCAGATCATCGAAGGGACAGTGGACAAACATGTCGTGCTTACTGGAACACCAGAGTCACTCACTAGAACAATTACCTATTCAGCATGGCATTTACAGCAACTTCTTATGGCCAAAGGCACATTCAATATTAATACCAAACTGAATACCACGCTGTTGGTTTCAGGTAACGTGATGAAAGCTGTTGATTTGAAGCACGATAGAAATGTTGAAGTATCCACAGTGTTTATCCCATTTTCAAACTACCAAACAGTTTATGTAATTGCCAAAATGCTTCCATTCATGACAAGTTTATCTCAATTATTAACAAAACTAGCACATCACTCCAATAAACAAAGCTTGTTTTCAGATCAGCCACCAAAACTTTTTCCAATTGTGGGAGTGGTCAAGAGACAAGCTATAAGGTCTACTGCAAACGAAGAGTTGTTACAGAAATCTAAAAAACTTTTTAATGATTATCTTTCATCTGCCCCTACAACTACGAATACTGCTACAGAGACTCAAAATGGTTATGAACAGCAATTCACTCATTCCAACAGAAGACAAGATAGGAAAGCTGGTTATCAGAGACATTGAAGCTGAAAGTCAAAGTTTTCCTAAAACACTTGTTTGTTGCTTGCAGGTGGTGTTTAGAAAAGATTGAAATATAGAAGTATAGTGAATAAACCTTGTAGAACTCATTACAACCAACAGATCGCTGCAAAACTGGGTTCTTTATACCTAAAAGACGTGAATTTCTAAAAAAAGCACAATTTCATCACATTTGCAGTACATTCAAATTTCAAATCAAAATTTATTTTCAATATTATCAAAACAACTCAAAGCTCTAACCGATTTGTCACCAGAAACAATGAGCGAAAACAAGCGACGCTCCATTTTATTCTCTTTCATGGGAAAGGAGAAGGAGAAGGAGCACAAGTTTGAAGTCTTGAACAGGAAAAAGATCATTGCACCAAACAGTACAGCAAATACAGCAAATAAGAAAGCAACAGTTAATGCCACCAAACCTGTGCTTAAGACTGTGCAGTCATTGCCTCCACAGAAGATTAAAACACCTCAGCAGGTACAGCACCACTCAGTGTCACCTATAAGGAAGATATCGCTAGAGAATTTGCGTATTCGTCATGAAACTAGTCATAATACCACCAACTCTGCTAACAGCAGTAGTAGTAATGGCCACGAACACGCCTTTATGAATTCATCACCATCTAGAGGCAAATATAAACACCCTACTGAAATCATATCACAGTCTGATGTGCCTACAGCTAATTTGAAAATTGATACATCAAGTTTACCTCCAGTTCCTGACTACAACAATACATTTAATGTCCCGCTTGTTACCATCAAAGGTCGTTCTGTTTCACTAAGTGGAGATGGCAGACAAACTTTCAAGAGAAAACCTCCACAGTTCAATACTGTTGTTGAGGATGTTGTTAAAAGAATCGATCATGGACAACCAGAGATCGTGGAAACTCCAAATACACCAACTTCAAGTTTAAAGGATGAGCCATCTTCAAATATTGATCAGATAGTTCAAAATTCAGGCTCTTATCAAAATAGTCCAACTAGTCACAAAACAGAGTCGCTCTACAGTGAATCTATGTCATTTGTTAATAGTAATGTTGGAAATTCTCAATTAAATCTGCACATTGAAGCTCATCAACAAGAAAGTCCCATTGTTTCTAATGATCAAACCAGTTTCAATTACCCACCAGTGCAACCACCACCATCTCAGGATACCGAAGTTTTTGAGAAACCAAGACAAACAGATTCATTTACATCTATTCCAATTGATGACACTTCATCAACAAGACAGATAGAGCTGAAAGATACAATTACAACACCAGCATTTTACAACGAAGATCACCAACCAGAACTATTCCCTAAAATCCCATCTCTGATTAGATACCCTTCAAAATTTCCTGCATCGACTAAAGCCCATTATAGAAAAACCTCAGATCTTCTCTCCATAAATCAGGAAAATGACGATGATTCAGAAGATGATACTGAATCAAATATAAATCAAGATTTACAACAACCAAATTTCTTCAAGTTACCAAATTCAAGTACTGTATCCAATTCTGAATTTTTTGACGCAAAAGATCAAATGGATACATCTACAGAATCAATTGATAGTTCAAGAGGCATGAATATTACAAATATATCTGCTGAATCAGATGAAGCTAAGAACCTTGTTGCCCCATTGATAGTGAATAAAAGAACTAACCCAACCGGGTTCATGCATAGGAAAACTAAAAGTATTGCTACAAGTGATGCTAGAATTTATACAAATCCATTTGATGATGAAAAAAGAATTCCAAGTCATGGGAAACAATTATCTTTGAGTGATGATCTGCTGAGAGATATTGAATTATTTCATCAAGAGACCACAAACAGTTTTGTAAATGAAGATAGTGGGAGCGACACCGACGATGAAGAAGGTGTTCATGACGGAAAAGGTTTGGATGATGATATTTTGCTGAAAAATAAAAACTTGGATATCGATCAAGAAACTTTAGGTTTTGATTCACCAATCTCACCAATTTCTCCACTTAAATTAAGAAATCAAAATGCAGAAGAAAAACCAAGTTCTGTTCATGATAGTCCCGTTAAATTCAACTTACAGAATATTGATTTGGGCGATAATGAATCGTCTCATTATAGTCCTATTGACACTCCAGTTTATGCTAGTCAAATTCAAGATGACAGTTTATTCCAAGATTCTGAAAATGAGGAAAAACAAATTCGAAATAATATTGATGCGTTGGAAAAATTAAATGTTGAAGATTCTGGAGATTCATTAAGTCCAGAAATCAATTACAAGTCAAGAGAATCAGAATCAGAAGATGAATTTGACTCAAACTTCAAGTCAAAATTGAATCAAGACATGGAAGAACATGAAGAAGATAATGTCCATTCTTTGCATGATATTCCAAATGATTTGATTCCTCAAATCAATTCAACCCCTTCTAATTATTACAATAACGAGATTTCAGAATTAAGCCCAGATACTCAAGATCGAGCTTCTTCATTTGAAAAAAGTAGTAAACATTCAAGTCTTCGATACATTCAGAACACACAAAAAAAGTTCCATGTTGTTAATACTGGTGAATATTCTGATAGTGATGAAGACCATGATGATCAATTATATCAAGAATCAAAAGAAGAAGATAGCTTCCATGATAATGAGATGATCAATTTTGATAATACAAATGATCGATTTTCGTATTCCGGTTCATATTGCAATGATGATGAACCACTAAATAATAACGAGTTTACAGTTGTTAATCAAGATGCAGATGTTGAGAATTCGTCAGATGATGAAAGAATCACCATTGGATCAGGATCAGATTATTCAAGTGCCTATGATGGTGGTGATGTGAATAAAGATGATATTTTAAGTTTCAAAGCAAGATCTCCATTAGAATCAGAGTTCAATATTCAGAATATTCCTTTATTGCCTCAGAATGATAAAAGTATCAGTTCTATTGAACTGAATCCACCAAAAATTATTGCTCCATCTTTACATTCATCAGTCCAATCATCCACGGTGTCTGTTCCACTGACTTCAACACATAGTAATTTCACGAGTTTCACCAATGAACAAGATGATTATCATTCATTTGTCAAGCGAAAAGAAAGCGATTTGCAACAGCAACAACAGAATTTAGCAGTTCCAGTTTATGATAGAAGAGAGGAGGTTATTGCACCAGTGTCATATGTGAAATATAATGGGTTATCAAGACGACCACCGCCTTTATCAGACGCACCAATTACAACAAGAACGGCAAGAAGTCTATCCAATGCAGAACCAATTCCAAACATTTATAATATTGCTCCATTGAAACCTCAAGATGAATTACAAGCTTCTCAATTATTGGATTCTCATCAACCTCAAAAATCAAGTTATGTTGAATTTTTAAGAATCAGAGACGGAACAACAAACAGCTCAGTTTCATGTGCTCAATGGGGATTACCAATTGGTATTTCAGATAATACGAAAGTTCATAAATTGACATCTGTTTCAAAAGCAGCTGTTAGAAGAACCATTCATTCTTCACGTAATGATTTGAAACATGGGAAGATAAAACCAAGACTACTAGCTTCTGAAGTTGATGATAATGAACCAGCGAATCCAATTTCAGAGTATGCCAGTAACACATCAAACTCGCTGGATGCTAGAACTCACTCTAGACAGTCTTCAATTGGTTCACCAAATGCATATCCTATGGTCATAGGCTCACCGCCAAAGAGAGATCCTATTCCCCCACCTACTGCTGAAGTAAGAGTTGGTAGATCTGGTACATTGCTAGAGACAAACCCACCATTGCCTGTGCTTAGTAGAAATGATAGCTTCCATGTAAACAGAAACAGCAAGAGTCCATACAGGTTGTATATTGCCAATCCAGATGCTGATGATTGATCTGAAATCCAGCAGAAAAAAAAAAGAAAAAAACGAGCTATTGTACTACTACTATTAATGATAATGCTTTAATGCTGTTTGTCTGTAGAGTCTGTTTTCTCGTCCCTTCCCATCAAAGCTAAATATAATTTGGGCTCCAATGGCTATGCTGTGGCCGTTACACTTTTACTTCCCAAAAAGGCAATATTTTTAATTTCTTCAAAAATCGAGTTTTTCTCCTTCGACAAAAAGACAACAAATCGAATCGATTTTTAAAATCAAAACAAGTTTCACGTTGTCCAATTGCCTGTTTGAAGAGTAAGTTGTTGGTTCATCAGAGACAGAGAATTTTGCAGAGCGGTAAACTAATACAATTGACAGATGTCTGAACCAGCATATACTTTGGTCTACGACCCAAACCCATCCAGCAAAACTGGTGTTCAAGAATTCAGAACATTGTTGGAGAAAGGTAAAGATGAGTCCAAAATCGATGCAATGAAGCAAATATTGATTGCCATGCTTGATGGTAATCCAATGCCTGAACTTTTAATGCATGTGATCCGTTACGTTATGCCTTCCAAAAATAAAGAATTGAAAAAACTACTGTATTTCTACTGGGAAATTGTTGAAAAATTAGACTCAGATGGTAAATTGAGACAAGAGATGATTCTTGTTTGTAATGCTATTCAAAGAGATTTACAACATCCAAATGAATACATTCGTGGTAACACTTTAAGATTTTTAACAAAGTTACAAGAGCCAGATCTTTTAGAACAATTGATCCCATCTGCCAGAGCTTGTTTGGATCATCGTCATGCTTATGTTCGTAAATATGCTGTTTTAGCAATTTACAGTATTTACAAAGTTTCAGATCATTTGATTCCTGATGCACCAGAAATTATTGAAGAATTTTTAGTAAATGAAACTGATCCAACTTGTAAACGTAATGCTTTCCATGGTTTAGGTGATTTGAACAGAGATGCAGCTTTACGTTACATTCAATCGAATATTGAATCTTTAAGTGCACTTGACCCATTATTACAATTATCTTTTATTGAATTCATTAGAAAAGATAATTCACCAGATCTAAGGGCAAGATATTTGAATTTATTATCTGAATTATTAGATTCTTCTTCAAGCTCTGTTGCTTACGAAGCTGCTAACACATTGATTGTTTTAACAAGCAACATTTCTTATATCACACTTGCTGCAAATAAATTCATTGAATTGGCAATCAAAGAATCAGATAATAATGTTAAATTAATTGTTTTAGAAAGAATTCATATTATTGATAAGAAATCACCTGGAATTTTACAAGATCTGATTTTAGATATCTTGAGAATTTTATCTACACCAGATATTGATATTAGAAAAAAAGCTATTGATATTTCAGTAGATCTAATCACAAGTCGTAATGTTGAAGAGGTTATTAAATTATTCAGAAAAGAGTTAACTAAAACTGTTAATTCAGATGCTGATAAATCTGTTGAATACCGTCAATTATTAATCAATGCAATTCATAAAGTTGCTATCAAATTTCAACAAATTGCTTCGAGTGTTGTTGAATTATTATTGGATTTTATTAGTGATTTATCAACTTCTGCAGCTGCGGATATTTTAAGTTTTATTAAAGAAGTTATTGAAAAATATTCAGATTTAAGAAGTGATATTATTCAACGTTTAATGATCTCATTGGAAACAGTTCGAAGCGGGAAAATTTTAAGAGGTATCTTATGGATCATTGGTGAATATGCAATTGATGAAAAAGATATCCAAGATTCTTGGAAATATATCCGTAAAAGTGTTGGTGAAATCCCAATTATTCAATCTGAAAAAAAATATTTAGGTGAAGATATCGATGAGGATATAGAGAAAGAAGACAATGATGGTGAACCAAAATCACAACATAAACCTGTTGTTTTACCAGATGGTACTTATGCTACAGAATCAGCTTTGACATCGAAGGCAAAACCAACACAAGAAGTATCTAGACCTCCATTACGTCAATTGATTATTGATGGTGAATTTTATACATCAGCAATTTTATCATCAACTTTCATTAAATTAATTTTAAGATTTGAAGAAGTTTCCACAAATGAAACAGTTTTAAATGCTTTAAAAGCTGAAGGTTTATTAATCTTGGTTAGTATTTTAAGAGTTGGATCAAGTGAATACGTTAAAGAAAAAATCGATGAAGACTCAGCAGAAAGAATTTTAACAGCTATTACATTTATTGCAGAAGGAACTTTGAATCAAGCTACTAAAAAATTATTACAATTAGCATTCTTAGAATCTACAAAAGAAGCATTCAAATCACAAATTGCCATTGAAGATGCTAAAAAGGCACTTCTTGATGCAAATGAGTTACAGAAAAATTCACAACAAGTTGATGAAGTTATTTCATTTAGACAAATCACATCAAGTGTTCCATCTGATATCAATACAGAAGATTTATCTTTAGCAACAGGTGTTAAAATTGAGGAAGATTTATCATCTAGATTGAAAAAAGTTGTTCAGTTAACAGGATTTTCTGATCCAGTTTATGCAGAAGCTTATATCAAAGTTCATCAATTTGATGTTACATTAGATGTTTTATTAGTAAATCAAACTACAGAAACTTTACGTAATTTACATGTTGAGTTTGCCACATTGGGAGATTTAAAAGTTATTGATGAACCAAGTCAACATAATATTCCACCTCATGGATTTTTCAAAACAAAAGTTACTATTAAAGTCACATCTGCAGATACCGGTGTTATATTTGGTAATATTGTTTATGATGGTGGACATGGTTTGGAAAACAAGATTGTTATATTAAATGATGTTCATGTTGATATCATGGATTACATTAAACCTGCTAAATGTCCAGAAAATAAATTCCGTTCAATGTGGAACGAATTTGAATGGGAAAATAAGATTGTTATTAAGTCAAATTTATCATCTTTGAAAGATTATTTGGATGAAATTTTGAAAAATACTAATATGGAATGTTTAACACCAGGTGCAGTTATTGGAGAAGAATGTCAGTTTTTAAGTGCAAATTTATATTCAAAATCATCATTTGGTGAAGATGCTCTGGCTAATTTATGTATCGAAAAACAACAATCCACTGGCACTATTATTGGTCATGTTCGTATTCGTGCTAAGGGACAAGGATTGGCTTTATCATTAGGTGATCGTGTTGCTGCTATTGCACGTAAAACTAATCAAGCTAAAGTATTGACTGTTTGAGTGCCATGAATAGTTATTTTAGAGACACAGATGAAATATCATGTATATTATCGAAAATAATAAATACAAAATAATAAAATAAAGGATATTGCTATTTGAAACTAAGGCTCTACAAAAGTAGTTTTATTTATTTGTTTATAATTCTTATTTACATGAAAACAAAATATCTAAGAGAAAATTTTTGGACCAAGAACCGCTTTTTCAACATGAGTTTGAACAGGGATACCAAAAGCAGACAACAAAGTTCTTGCTTCTTCATCAGTTTGAGCAGTAGTTTTAAAAGTTAAATTGAAACCATAAGTTCTAATCCAATTTTCTTGGTTACCTTCAATTTCAGGGAAAAATTTGGCATCTTCTGGAGTGAAACCAACAGAGATGTTACCGTTACCATCACCTGAAGTTTTAGCAATACCTTTGAATAAACGCATTTGTGGGAAAACAATTTCAGTTAAAGTTGTTATTAATCTTGATAAATCTTCACCTTGAACGGAGACTTTAGCACCCATAAGTTTATGAGCTCTAACACCCCATGCAATAACATCTTTTTTGGAATAAATGGCGTATGGCTTACAATTTGTGATTTGTTGTAATTGAACAGCAACCCCAATTTGATGGGTGGTACTGTATTTAGCTTCTGAAGGGTAGGCGTTTAAAACAGCTTCAGTTATCTTAGGAATGTTGTTTTGATCATATGGACGGATGTCTTTAGTCTCCACAGGAGAACCTTTAGGTTTTCTTTTTGGTTTGAAAATATCATATGGAGTTTCACCTGGCAAATCTCTTCTTTTAAGACCAGGAATGGTTTGTGCCTCATGTTTGTAGTTGATCAACAGCAAATCTTTTTCAATGGTGTCCACATAATGGTCCTGGACCCTATCTTGTCCAACCTCTCTAGGTCTGTAACGAAGACTTCTAACATCTTCAGGAGGAATCATTAGATGTTTGAAGCCAGGCTTCAAGTTCATTTTTTTCACAGGCACAGTGTGGTGAATTGGGTGCACAATGGAAGCTGCTGGTTTCCCAAGTCTCGCAGCAGTGCTGGAAAGCAGACGTTTTTGCAAATAACTCATCGCAACAACAATTTTCAGAACTGGTTTCTCAACTCTTCAAAACAACTTAATTTTTAAGTTAAATTTTTTGTTTTATTTTCAAATATTGGAAAAAAAAAAAATCAAATTTTTACCCGTCTTGAAATTTTCCAGCCAAAAAAATTTTTTTTTTTTTTTTTTAGTTTGTGATATTGAAATAAAATTAAAATCTGAGTTAGTTTGAAAGCTGAAATTGCAGACAGAAAAATGGGTAAAAAGGACAAAAGTGTTAAAGCTGAGAAAGCTGAGAAAGTTTCTAAAGTTGAAAAAGCCGAAAAAGCTTCCAAATCAGACAAATCAGAAGAATCAGAAGACAACTATGAGAAAAGACTTCCAGCTCTTTTACCATTTGCCAAACCATTAGCCCCAAAGAAATTGAACAAGAAAGTGTTGAAGACTGTGAAGAAAGCTTCCAAAGCGAAACATGTTAAAAGAGGTGTCAAAGAAGTTGTTAAAGCTTTAAGAAAAGGTGAAAAAGGTCTTGTGGTTATTGCAGGTGATATTTCTCCTCCAGATGTTATTTCACATTTACCTGTGCTATGTGAAGATAGTTCAGTTCCATATGTTTTCATCCCATCAAAGGAAGATTTGGGATCTGCTGGTGCCACTAAGAGACCAACTTCTGTGGTGATGATTGTTCCAGGTGGTGGTAAAAATAAAAAAAGTGATGGTAAATCTGATGAATATCGTGAAAATTTTGATGAAGTTGTTAAAGAAATCCCAGCTTTATAAGTTTGCTTGTCTTTTTGAAGATTTAAAATAAAATAAAATAAAATTATTTTACATGTACATTAATAATATTTCAATTGATAATTTTGTGGGAACTACGTAGACGGACTATAATTGATAAATAAATAAATAATTTAATGATTTCTAAAATATACAGTGTTTATATATGTACATCTATCTCTTGTTTGAAGAATGTTAAAATTTATGAAGATTCGTTAGCTAATTCAGATTTAACCCAACCTTCTAAACCACCTTTAATGATAATTTCTTGTAAATTAGTACCTAATTCACCAACTTTTTGTTGTAAAACAATTTCACCATCTTTACCATCTCTAACAGTAACAGTAGCAGTTTCAACATTCCAATTTAAAAACCAACCAGTTCTTCTAGTTAATTCTTTTGGTTCATTTGCATATTTTTTTCTCAACATATTAATTAAATCTGGGATTTCTAAAGTTAGCAAAGCATTATTAATACTATTTCTTGAAAAAATATTACCAAATGAACCAGAAACAACTAATTTCATATCTCTTGCTAAAATTGCAGTAGCGGCTTGTTCTCTTGATGAACCAGTACCAAAATTGAAACCTGAGACAATGATATCACCAGCATGAGTTTTTGAACCAAATTCAGAATCATAATTTTCCATACAAACTTCAGCCATTTTTTCTCTTGGAACATAATCTTGATAAGTATATTTACCTGGATAAATACCATCGGTATTAATATTGTCAGCATCACATAAAATTAATTCACCTTCAATTGATTTAGGGAATCCTTCAAGGATTTCAACACCACCAGAAGATTTGTCTTCAACTTGTTGTTCTGATGTGGATTCAATTGGTTTTTCAATAATTTCAATTGATTTAGAAATACCATTTGCACCATTACAAGGAGAACCATTTAATTCTTCTGGAGCACCAATTTTACCTAATGCAGCACTTGCAGCAACAACTTCTGGAGAAGCTAAATAGGCTAATGCATCTTTTGATCCCATTCTACCTTTAAAATTACGGTTAGTGGCAGAAATACCGATTTCACCATCTTTTAATAAACCAATACCTAAACCAATACAAGGACCACAACCTGCAGGTAATGGGATAGCACCGGCTTCCAATAAAGTTTCCCAAGCACCAATATCTTCAGCATCTTTTTGGACGTTTGAAGATGCTGCAGCAATATAAAATTCAACACCATCAGCGACTTTATGACCTTTAATGACATCAGCAGCGGCTTTTAAATCACTTAAACGAGAATTGGTACATGAGACCAAATAAGCTTTATTAATTTTCAAATTTTGAGAACTTAGGTCAGCTAATGAGTTTGAAATTTTAACAGAATTTGGACCTGAAATATAAGGACTTAAAGTTGATAAATCTAAAGTTAGGTGTTTTGAATAATAAGCATCTGGATCAGCAACAACTTTATTATCAATTAATTCTTGCACAGTGGTGGCATTAACTCTTGGATGTGGTTGAGGTAATTTATTCAATCTTTCTTTATACCAATTGATCAAAGTTTCATCAATTGGAAATAAACCAGACAAGGCACCCCATTCAGTTGTCATATTAGCAATAGTCAATCTATAATCAACAGACAATTCATTAATTGATTCACCAGTGAATTCAATAGCATGATTCAAAACTTCATCTTTATTGAAAACACCACAAAGTGCAACGATAATATCTTTACCAGTAACACCTTTTGGTAATTTCCCTTTCAATTCGACTTTTGCCACAGGTGGAATTTGCCACCAAGTTTGACCGGTTGCCCAAATTGATGCAGCATCAGTTCTAACAATTGGGGTACCTAAAGCCCCAATACCACCATAAGTATTCGAGTGTGAATCTGAGGCGACTGCTAATTTTAATGGGAACGCATACCCTTCTTCAATCATGATCTGATGACCAATACCTCTTCCAGCAGGGTAGAAATCAACACCTTGTTCTTTAGCAAACTGTTCAATATTTTTATATTTTTTCAAATTTGCTTCACTTTTATTTTGAACATCATGATCTAAAGTCATAACAACTTGTTTATTATCTTTAACTTTTTTCGCACCTAACCCTTTAAATTTCATAGCAACAGGCCATGAATTATCATGAGACATGCAATGAGCAGGTTTAATTGAAACATAGTCACCACTTTTAACAATTTTACCATTTGGTAATCCCACTGCATATTTTTGCACAATCTTTTCAGTTAGATTTTGACCATATAAAGCAATTTGAGCTGAAGAAAAACGACGAGCTGCGTTTGCTGCAGTCGATATAAGACTGCTTCTGCTTGAGGAATGAGCTCTAAGCATTTTTTTTTTTTTTCTTTTTTTAACTCAAGTTCTTCGAATTAAATTTGTTTCTGATATTGAAAATAAATTTTTTTTAAAGTCATAGTTTATCACTGAATCATCATGAAAATTTTGAAAAAAAATTGAAAAAATTTGAAAAAAACAATTGTAATTTGTCGGTGGTTCGAATCTTTGAAGAAGTAAGTTTTTCTCTCTTTTTTTTTCCATCATTTATTATTCAATTAAAATCAATGAAGATCAAATGCTGACAGTGGAAGAGCTGAAAACACACAGCAGGCAATTGTTGTGCAGTATAGAAGAACACAAATTTACTTGTGTGACACACTGCTCGAATGCAGTGCTGTTCAAAGTGCTCTGTGGGTTTACCAATGCACGAACTCTACTCATCAGTGACAACTTAACAGACCATACTGCACTGGGAACGATTTACAATGCTAATGTATATGACCGCAGGTTTAGTATCAGTACCACAGAGAACAGATGGATCACATACAGTGTTGCAACACATATGTTGATGGAAGATCATGGGTTTATGAATAATTTTGATTTCGTGATGTTAGATCATGTTGATTCAAGAGATATTGGATCTGAGATGTTTTTGTCATTACTCATGAACATTGGTGGTGATAACACAGTTGGGTTTGTTATGAATTTCAAAAGTGATTTTGAAATGGTGCATTATACAGGATTTTTAAATAAATTCAATCATAGTTATAATGTGTTGAAATTACAAGATCAGCCTGCAAAAGAGATTTATTATACACCACAACCACCATTGGCGCAAAATTATTATAAAGATTTACTAGACACTGTTTATACCATTTTCAATGAATTGAAATCAGAGGATAGAATTGATATTTTGATTATTTTACTAAACCAACATGATACTGACCAATTCAATCAATTTTTAAAAGAGACTAATTTGAAGTACAATTATAGCATATCAACCAACTATGTTAGTATGGAAAGGTCAAATGATAAAAGAATTTTTTTGAAAGCAAGTGATTCATTAAATCATGAAATATGGAATAGACACTCAAAATTCAATATTGTTATAGACTGCGGGAAACGTTTCAACATAACACAGGATAAAAATGGTTTTAGTAAAATTATCACTAGAAACATTTCACAAAATGAGATTTCTCAACTGAATTCAATCACTAGTGATAAAATTTTTATTTTGAATTCAGAATCAGTTTTGAAAAAATTTAGTTATGGGATTGATCATCAACATTTAATGATTTATTTGTTGTTTATATTGAAAAATGGAATTAGGATAAATGAATTCAAGTTTTGGAAGACACCAGAACTTGAAAATATTAAAACTAGTATAAATTATTTATATTATTTGAAATTAATACAGATTGATTCAAGTAATAAAAGTATGAAACTTACGAAGCTAGGAGAGAAATTAACACAGTTTCAGTTCATGAATGTATCCTTTTTATATTTGTTTTTGTCGCTGTTATACTCAATAGAATTCAGTTGTGTTAATGAAATGTTAAAAATCACATCAGTGTTGATTAATATTCCAATTAATGAACTATCAATGTTTTTACATTCAACTATTCCAAAAAATTATAGAAATGAAAATTCGAATGCAATGAACGATGATTTTATGAATATAATTAAACTTTATGATTCCAATGTTAATGAGAATGGGAGTGTTAATAAATCAGGTGGATTGAATAAACAATTAGTGCAAAGAATGATATTCACTTACAACACATTAAAATTCAAGTTGAAATCAAAAAGCAACACAGAGTACAATATAGAAGCAGTTTACAAGAGTCTTGTGTATGGATTCCAGATTAAACTGGTTAAAATCACCCAAGTGGAACAGGTAACAGATCATTATGTTAATTTACTGGTGAGTCCAATTATGGAATTTGAGAATTTAGAGAAAGAGATGGAAATGAAATGTAAAATGCAACATAGATCCAATGTCTATGAGATGAACGAGATGTGGAAAAGAAACGATGTTTTGTTGTTTTTTGGAGGTGAGTCGTGTGATTCTTGTATTTAATTCAAGAGAAGAAAATGTACTAACTTTTGCAGAAACGGTCAAAATTACTGAGGAAAAAGACGTGTGCTGGTTAGATATTGTCTCAAAAGTGCCCAAACATCTGCTAAGAGATCTTCAGCTCTACAAACTGTGTATTTAACGTGTTTAATTAAATTAAGTATAAATTGAAATTAACGATTACCCGCCCGCTGTTATCGTGAATTTGAAAATTTGCCCTTTAAAAAATTATGTTGCTCACTAATTTCACAAAACTTTTTGCTTGTTCACAAACTATTCAACTCTTTTTCAATTGCAATACAGAAACAGCTTCAACGCACTGCCAGAAATAAAAAATGTCTCAACCAATCTCAGCACAACCAAAACAATCTTCTTCAGCCTGCTCTTTGCTCACTTGGAAAGACCCAGTTAAAACAGGTAAAGTTTTTGGTTCAATCATTGCCACTTTGCTCGTTTTAAAATCAGTTAATGTCTTAAGCTTGATCTTCCATCTCATCTCAATTGCTCTTGTGAGCTCTGCTGCTGCTGAGTTTGTAGGTAAGAAAGTCACCGGTACTGGGTTTGTTACTCGTTTCAGACCAGCTTATACCACTGCATTCTCCCAAGTTGGTACTAAATTCTTGGAATCGTTTGCTAAAGACTTACCAAACTTGGAAAATGAAGGACAAAAATTGATTTATTCTTTTGATGTTGAGAAAACTTTGAAAGCTGCTGGTGGTTTTTACATTTTGTATAAAATCACTGCTTGGTTATCAATTTTTAAAATTTTATTAATTTCAACAGTTTTAGCCTTTTCTTGTCCATTAATTTATCAAACTTATGAAAAAGAAATCAATGAAGCTGTTGCTAATATTTCAGCTTTAGTTAAATCTAAATCTCAAGAATATTCTAAAATTGCTTCAGAAAAAGCTGCTCCATATTTAAAACAAGCTGATGAAAAATTAGGTCCAATTTCCAAGTTTATTAAACAAAAATATCAAGTTAGAACTGCTGGTTCCACCGTTGCCGAACAAGATCCAAAATTAGCTGCTTTTTCCACTGGTGCTGCCCCAGCTAAAACCAGTACCGTTCCAGTCACGAACACTACAGTTGAAGTTCCAGTTGAAGTTCCAGCTGCAGCTGCAGCTCCAGCTCCAGCAGCATCTAAAAACCCATTCTCTGAAGCTTCATTCCCATCAGTTCCAGCTACAACCATTTTAGATGAAGCCAAAGAAGCTATTGATAGTGATCCAATTGATGTTTCTGAATTAAAATCAGATTTGTTGAAAAATAAACAAACTGCTATTTAAGTTTGAACCAATTATCATCACTTTTATATTTTTTATTATATATTTATCATCATGAATGATTGAATTATTATTACGGATTTTTTTTTTTATCATTATTATTATTATTATTATATACATATAGTGTTTGTACTTCATATTTATATCTATACTAGTCAACACTTAAATCCTTAAGAAATATTAATAGTATTGACAACTGTAGAGAGAATCAATTATCAAATGCAACTACAATTGTGTTGAATTTTATATAGATAAAAATTTCCAATTATAAATAATTAATGAAAAACTTATAACTGGTGTATAAACTCTATATAAAAACTTTAGATATAAATAACAAGAATTTATGGATCTATAAACAGGAGGAATATGAAAAAAAAAAATTTTTTTTTTCAAACTTTAATACCAGAAGAAACTTCTAATTGTTCAATAATTGGATTGAAAACATTTGGATTTAAATCATCTTGAGTATAATTCAATTGTTGTTCAGTCCATAAATTTGGTTCTGGAACATATCCATCAACACCAACATTACATAACCCACCATTATCAGCTAAATCTTTAATTTTTGGTAATTCCAATTCTTTATAAACATCTTGAATTGCATCAATTAAAATATCTGATAATTCATTAAAATGACCAGGAGTTGGAGTGATTCTTAATCTTTCTTCACCTCTTGCCACAGTTGGGAAATTAATTGCTTGAACATAAATTTTATGTTTATTCATTAATAAATCAGAAGCAGCTTTTGCCTTAAATGCATCACCAATGATAACTGGAACAATATGACTTGGATTTGGCATGATTGGGACTCCTAATGAAGTTAAATTTGATTTAACATAATTGGTATGTTTTTGTTGTAATTGACGATCTTTAATATAAGATCTTTGATATCTAATTGCTTCAGATGCACCTGCAAAAACAGCTGGAGGTAAAGTAGTTGTAAAAATAAAACCTGGAGAATAAGATCTTAACCAATCAACAATGTTTCTATTAGCAGCAACATAACCACCAACAGTACCAAAAGATTTACCTAATGTTGCAGTAATGATATCAACTCTATCCATAACAGTTTTAAAATTTGGAGAAGCAATACCAGATTTACGATGAGCTTCAAAATCCATATGTTCAGCAACACCAGCTCCATGAGGACCATATAAACCAACAGCATGAACTTCATCTAAAAATGTGATTGCACCATATTTGTCAGCTAAATCACAAATTTTATCAATTGGAGCAACAGAACCACACATTGAATAAACACTTTCAAAAGCAATTAATTTTGGTTGATTTTTAGGATATTTAGCTAATTTTGATTCTAAATCAATCAAATCATTATGTTTCCAAATTTCCTTTTTAGCTCTTGAATTTTTAATACCAACAATCATTGAAGCATGATTTGATTCATCTGAAAAAATAACCAAATCTTTTAATTTTTGACCTAATAAAGATAAAACAGCATCATTTGCAACAAAACATGATGAAAAAACTAAAGCAGCTTCCTTTTTATGTAAAGCTGCAATTTCACTTTCTAAATTAATAGTGATTTTATTATGACCAGCAATATTTCTTGTACCACCAGCACCTGCACCATATTTAGCTAAAGTTTTAGTCATTGCTTCAATAACTTTTTCATTTTTACCCATAGCTAAATAATCATTTGAACACCAAACGGTGACTTTATCATCTTCTTCAGCTCTATGAGCTTTAGGAAATTCTTTAGCCAATCTGTTGATGTTGTTGAAGAATCTATATGAGTTGTCTCTTCTTTTTTTGTTGATTTCTTCTTCAAACATACCTTGATAATCAAAGGCCGTTTCATTAGATTGAGAATGATCAACAAGATGATGAGCCTCTTCAACCATGTAGTCGTAGTCAGGTTCGATTTCTTGTTCCACAGTGGCAGCAGCGTATTGCAATGGGGAAGTTGGAGTGGTGTAAAGACGAGTCTGTTGTTTCAAAGCAGGACCCATGACTGGACAATGAGTAGCTTTTGAAGCTAATGAAGACCCATTGATTTTGGTTCCAGCTTTGGCAGCGTTGTGGACAAAAGGGCACATTTTAAGGGACTGACGAGTCAAGGCTTCCATATTTTCCGTGGTTTGGTTTGATGATCAGTGCAAACTTTAAAGAGTGAGATTTGGTTAATTGAAAGAAGTGTTGAACTTTTTTTGTTTTTTTTTCTTATATGTACATCGATGAGTGGGTACTTTTGTCATATGTAAAAGAAAAGAGAGAGAAAAAAAAAATTAGTTACAATAATTACATGAAATAAGCTGGTTGAGAGTAGAGGTGGAAAGATGAGAGTTGTATAGATATGTAGCTGATGAAAGGACGGTTACAATGGTGGTGTTTATATTGAAAAAAGATGTGAAACAACAGAGTTATTGTACAAAATTGAGTAACAATAGCAGACTGTTAAAACTTAACACCGTTTAACATGCAGCATTAGAAATACATGGATTTCATTGGTTGTTTTCTATTAAAATAATTTCTGATATTATGATTGAATATTGAGAATATCAACAACACTAACATGAATGTGTTAATAACTCTTCTCTGTGTAGTAACCAATAGCCATTAATTATGATAGCTGTGTTGTAGATATCACTACATATAAATATTAATATTAATATTAATATATATTTAGACTTTAGTTTTAGTATAGTTAATATATTTGGAATTGTGGCTAATGCATAGTTAAATATTTTCATGTGGCAAGTGATTTCTGCTAAAAATTCAATTTAAAATTTTAGGCTGTAGCTGAGCTTTTTGATAATTTAATTCTGGTCACGTGTGTAGTCATGACACTTTAAATTAACTAATTCTGTTATATTTATATAATATGTTCCGAGTTCGAGTAAAAATACAGATGTAGATTACATTTGTGAATGGTTACATTTTAATGTACATCACACATCGACTGAATATATCTTGATAAATTTCCTGTAATTCGAGTATTACATATTGTAAATTAATATAGTAATTCAAGATTAATTTATTGTCACGCTAAAAGCCACGTGATCATTAGCTTGCCTTTAAAAAAAAAATGCTGCTCAAACCAGCAACATTTTTTTTTTTTTTTTTTTTTTTCAGTATAAACTCAACATCAACAACTGAATTCTCTCTTTAATTCTATAATTCAACGTACTACAAATCCACAACAAGAAATGCCACCAAAGAAGAAAGACAACAAACAGAAAGAACCAAAGAAAACCGCGGTTGACAAGACCTTCGGTATGAAGAACGTACGTCCCTCCCTCTCATCTTCTTAACTTTTAATGAATTTGATATTAACCCATCTTGTGACAGAAAAATAAATCTACAAAAGTCCAGAAATACATCAAACAAGTCGAACAAGACTCACTATCAACTAAACAACTAGCAATGGCCAAGAGAAAAGCCGAGGAGAAAAAAGCTGCTGAATTGGCAAAATTAGAAGCTGCTAAATTACTATCTCAAGTTGTTGATCAAAAAGTCCCCTTTGGTGTTGATCCTAAAACTGTGCTATGTGCAAATTTTAAAGAAGGAAGATGTAATAGAGGTGCAAAATGTAAATTCAGTCATGATTTAGACGTGGGTAAAAGAGCAATCAAAAAAGATTTATATACTGATGATAGAGCTAAAAAGGAACAAGATACAATGGATAATTGGGATGAAGAAAAATTAAGAAGTGTTATTAAATCAAAACATGGGAATCCAAGAACTACCACAGATAAAGTTTGTAAATATTTCATTGAAGCTGTTGAAAATGGGAAATATGGTTGGTTTTGGGTTTGTCCAAATGGTGTTGATTGTATGTATAGACATTCATTACCAGAAGGTTTTATTTTAAAAACAAAAGAACAAAAAAGATTGGAAAAATTGGAATTTGATAAACAACCAAAAATTACTTTAGAAGAATTTATTGAAACTGAAAGACATAAATTACCTAAAACTGGTTTAACTCCAATTACATTTGAAACTTTTACTAAATGGAAACAAGAAAATAAAATTAAAAGATTAAATGCTGATAAATCAATTAAAAAATTAACTGGTAAAGAAATTATAATGAAAAAATTCCTTGATAAAAATTATTTTGAAGATAATGATGATTCAATACAAGAATTTGATTTATCTCAATTTAAAAATTCCAAAAATGATGAAAATGATGAAAATATTAAAGATTATGGTGATGGTGAAAATATAACATTTGATCATCCTTTAAATTCAAACATTAATGAAACAACAGTTGATAAAATTGGTGAAAATTTGTCAAAAATTGAATTAAATGACACTAAACAACAAATTATTAATGAAAATAACGACAATCAATCAATATCAGTTTAGTTTTTTTTTTATAGACTACAAATAAAGTAAAGCCTTTCATAATAATTCATATTCATTCGTATATTCATCCATGATGATCCAATATCTCAGCAACATCTGAATTAATCTCATCAATATCCTTATACATCTTCAATCTAATCCTCTTATTACTTTTCTTTAAAACTAATAAAGATGCTAATATCCTACTTATCCATTCATCATTTGCCTCTTGAGTAAATGGTAAACTATTACCATTACCACCACCATAAGTGATTGTACTATTAGTTGAACTTTGTGGGGAATTCAAATTATATTTTCTTCTTGGAGGTGGTGGTGGAGGTAATGATCGAACAGATGTCGGTCTTTTTGGTAATGGAGGTGAATCAATTGCTGATGTACTATTATTTGATGAATTTGGAAGTCTTGGAGATTGTAAAAATGTAGGTTTTGGAGGTGGTTTTGGAGGTGTATGTTTATTTAATGACCCGGTAGTGCTAGTATTGCTTCTGTTTGTAGATGATGATGATGATGGTGCTGGTAATTCAATATCATTTAAATCAATTAAATCTTGAATTATTTCATTTTTATTAATATTCTCTAATGATTTAGTTTTCATGAAATTCTCAACTTTATATTCTTCCACAGTAATATCTTCATTCATATCTAAATCAATCAAATCTTTTTCATCTTTCCCCAATTCATGACTCAAAGGTGATGATTTTTTATTTAAAATTTCACATAAGATTTTAAAAGTTTCATTACTCATTGAATTTGGTGCAAATCTTAAAAAAATCCCCAAGACTTGATCTGGATGTGTTTTACTAAATTCAACATATGCTTCTAAATCTTGTTCTGAAGTATCACCAATCAATAAAAATTTCTTGTTGGGAAATTGTGAAGCAATTGTATCTAATGATTTTTTTTTCCTATTTGTTGAAGGTTCCATTAATGAATTTATAATATTACCATTATACCTTTTTAAATACATTGCACCTTTAGGAAATTGATAAATTTGGAAAAATTTAATTAAATTTGCAAATAATTGATATGGAGAATTTGAAACATAAAAAAATGTTAAATTATATTTATTTTCAAGATATCTAAACCAATCAGAAACACCTGGAATTTCCCATGTTGTTAAATCATCCATAAAGACATTTCTAAATAAAGTTCTTTTATCATAACATACACCAGTGTTTTTAATTGTATCATCTATATCTGTAATTATAGCAAATTTTGATGGTTTAGGGAATAATACATCACTTGTTTCAAAAATTCGTTCATCTTGAGTCACACTAACTTTAATTTGAAAAGGTTTAAAATCAGTCATGATATTAACATTGAAATTCCCATTTGAATCAGTTAAATAATTAATAATTTTCTGATCTTCATTATTCTCCCCCAAAATTGAAATGTTTAATTGTAAATTATCAACTGATTTATTCAAGAATGCAGCCATCCTTTCTTTCATCAAATCATCAGTATATGAATCAACAGATGATGAACTCGTGCTGGATGAACTAGTATCTGATCTTTTCAATGAGCTTGTTGTTGAATAATTTGAATTTAAATCTGAATTTTCAACATCTTCAAATTGTTTTTCAATATTAATATTACTTGTAGCAGTGGTGGCACCATTGTTTGTACGAACCAGTTGTTTTGCCAATGAAAATAGAATTTTCTTTTTCCTTGATGATCCATCTGAATTATAAACCCATCCATGAACTTGAGTAATATATTTCCCTTTAGGATCTTGATTTGTGAAATGTGGGTATATTAAAATCTTACAACCTTTATAACTTTTATTCGTTTCCTGTTGTTGTTGTTGTGATTGTTGTTGGGTGTCTAATTCATTTGTATAGCTTAATGCTTTTGTAGTTGCTTCAGAAGCCAATTGAGTGATTGTAGATGATATTGAAGGGATATAAACATCTTTTGTTGTTTTCATTAAATCATACAATTTCTGGCGTCGACTGAACGGAGGTTGATTTGGTTGATCAAACATCTTTAGCAATTTCCTTAACTTCCTAATCCTATTGAATTTCCTGAATTTAGGACGTTTAAATAACTGTAATTGACGGTGTTGTAAGAAAAATGGAAATTGCTGTTGAGAGCAGCTGTGGTGGTGATATGGGAAACAGCCTCGACGTTGCGAAGCTTTGAAGTTCACAAGAAGAAGAGACAATTTGACGATTTGTTGATGATTTAATGATATGGCAAAAAAAAGAAAAACAATTTTTGATGTTTTTTTTTTTATCTCTCTTTTATGTACATAGTTAAGTATTTGAAGTATGAAGAAGATGTAAAATTATTAAATGATGAAAACAAAAGATTACAGTAAATGAATAAAACAAATTGTATTAAATCAACGATCAACGTTGCTAAAGAAGTGATGAGTGAAACTTTTTTTTTTTTTTTTTTTTTTTTTTTTTTCATATTAGAAGTAAAACTAAAGAATTGAGAGACTAAACTAGAACTGAAGAGTAGAACTAAAGTGCTGAAAACTAACCAAGTAATCAACCGTTGTTACCAACAACTCTTCTGTTATTTTCAACTTGTTTCCAATACATTTTTCTAGTTTTTTTCCTCCAGTATTGGCCTGTGAAGATCATCACGAGAAAAGTAGACATACACCCAAACAAAATGAAAGCACTTGAAATGAAAGCATTCTTATAACCCAGATTGTCTTGCCAATCTTGTACAGCATACGAAACTCCAAAACTCATTAGGTTTCTCACCATGATCAACACAACCATAGCTTCACAGTCCAATTCTTTATAAGTATCAGTTGTGTAAGTGATTGCTGCATTATAACTGAACATACTAACAAAAGCTGAACAACCAAAGCCAATAATCAAAAACCATAAATTAACATGATAAGCCGCACCTAAACCATAAGATAGATTGGAATAAAGACCCATAACAGCAGGGATAATCATTAACCATAAACGATCTTCACTCATACTTAAACCATTTCTTCTTCTAGCAGTAAAAATTTTCAGTTTATCAGCACTCCAACCAGAAACTGGTGTTAATATAAAACAACCTAGTGTCTTGGAAATGTAAGTTAACCCAACAATGGAAGATTTTAAATTGTAAGGTTCACCAGTGAAAACTTTGGAAATAGTGGCATTAAAAATATTGAAACCAACTAATGCAGAACCTAAAATGAAACCAGACCATAGCACAGCTGGGTATCTCCACATTAAGATAGAATTCCAGAAATAATGGAACAATAAATTTTTCTTTTTTCTACCACTAGTTAAAGACAATTTTTGAATAAAAGTCTTTTTGGAATTACCAATTTGACGACCTTCATATTCAACAACACCTTCTTCTTCTAATTCATTTGTTGAAACAACTTCAACTTCATTGTAAAGATTTTCATTAGTTTCTTGAATTCTTTCTTGATAAGTTTGATGAGATAAAATTGGTTCAATAGTTTTTTCAGAAGTTGTTGTTGCACCATTTTTCTCATGAGAAACAATACCTTCCAATGTAGTGATTTGTTTAACTTTCAAGACTCTTGTATAATTAGTTTCTTCTAAAAAGAAGAATAAAAACACGAAACAAACAGCACCAAAAATGGCACATAAAAACATGATCCATCTCCAATCAAGGTATTCATTAATAAAACCAGCAACTAATGGAGCAACTGTATTGGATGTAACTAATGCAACGGTATAAATAGCAATACCTTTACCTCTTTCATGTTCAAAAAAAACATCAGAAATAGACATTTCACATAAAGATTCAATTGGAGAACCAAAAAACCCTTGAAGAATCTTATTACCAATCCATGCACCATTTGATGATGTGTATGGAGACCAAACACAAATGGCAATAGTAGCCAACATTGTGAATAAATAAACTGGTCTTTTCCCATATTGTAAAGCTAAAGGTTGGAAAAACATACAACCAACACCAAAGAATAAAAACATATAACCAGTACCAGCGTTCAATTGACCCAAAGTTAAGTCAGTTGCTTTTGAAATTGGCACCAAACATGAATAAATTGCAGCTGAAGGAATACCAACACCATAAGCATAAACAACTTGACAGAAAACACTCAGCCATTTTCTTCTGGGAGTCCAATTCAATGGATCATCTGGATCATCTGAAGGGGTTGGGATTAAAACAATGGTTCTATCACCTTTATTGTTGTGTTTTGCGTGCATGCTACCATCAAGATCAACCAAATGGGTTGTACCTGGAACAGCATCATAGTTGATTTTCCCATGAGCCGTCATTTTCGAGTCTCAGTTAATTACTATGTTTGTATTTATATGTCTGCTTGTAGGACATATTGATTGTCGTGTACTGAGGAAAGTTGGTATTTATAACAAGGTGAAACATTGATAATTTGGTTCAAACTTCAATTTGTAAAATAAATTAAAACAAATAAAGTTGTTATCAGGGACTGATAAGATTGAAGATAAAGGGTTCAGCCTGCCAGCAGCAATGATACTGGCCAATGGCTAGTACTAAGTAACCAAAAGTGTAGGAGCAGCAGCATGCTGGTGTTGTAACTTGTAGCACAGATGAATGAATGATAATCACAGATCAGCAGTGGATTGATGAAAGTGGTAAAATTGATGGGAAGCACAGAAGAGGTGAAACATAGCAAGAGATAACAGATGAAGTGTTTCTATTTATTGTTATGGCGATGGTGATGATAGTAATACCCACTTAGCAGTCGAGTCCACAGTCCACGCAAATTACCTATCTCAGAGGATCTACACTTGCTAGCAGCAGTGAGGAATGATAGTGGATCACACATGACAAACTGGAGTCTGGACACTGGAGATCATTATCTGTACATAGTGATACTGTGATACTGTGATACTGTTGATACATATAGAAATATTGCAAGATTCCAGCTTAGAATCATCAACACAAACCAACAAGATGGAAATGACCATTGCCTTCAACACACAGCTGCCTCGCCAGAAGAAGAAGATCACTCGCTCCAGACTAGGATGCTTTAACTGTCGAAAGAAGAAGAAGAAGTGCGACGAGATCAAACCAACGTGTTCTCATTGCGACTACACTGGAATTCCATGTGTCTGGCCAGTGAACGAGCTCGATAGAATCCCAGCTGACTACAAAGTCCCTGAACAAGGCAAATGCTCTATCAAGATCAGACAGTACACAGTCAAACCAGCTGCTGATCATGATGCTAAGTTCCAATCAAATAATAATAATAATAATAAGTATAAAGTGGTTAAAATCACAAGCAACAACAATAACAAATCTGAAAAGCATCACATAAAGCAAATCCTCAAAGATGGTGTTATTGACCCTCAGCTCCTACAATCCGATTCCAAGATCCCCGATAACATCAATTTAGTTCAAGATAACTGCCTACAATTGATAAACCCATTATTTGCAAATCAAGAAGTCATCATTATCAATGCATTTGTTAGCGGATTCATTAGAAACTGTGCTCCTCAATACACTCATCCATTATTAACAACATTCACAAATTTCACACCATTTATCAAACAAAACCAAATAATGGAAAAAATCACCAATGCTTGTGGAACCAATTATCTATCATGGTCAAATCCCGATTTGATCGATAAAGGAATAGAAAGTTTTTGTGATGCATTAGAATCATTCAATACTTACATCGAATCAACTGTTGATCTCGGGAATCTAGAATTATTAAATCAAAATTGGTTATGTACTGCATCTCAATTATTATTTCTTGGTTCCAAATATTTACAACGTTATGATAATCAAAGCAAGTTGATTGATCAGAAATTAAATCCAATGGAAAAATTAAGACATCTTAAAAATGCTTTAAGGATTTTTGAATCAAGATTTAACTTAAGTAATGTTCAACCTACAAAAACTTCATTTTCTAGTTTAAATTTAGAAGTTGAAGTACAAAATACAATGTTGATAAATGATGAGCCAGCAAATACCGATAATTTTACATTGTCATTGAATGATAAAAAAGATCCAAATGAAAGTTTCGATTTACATTTTAATAGAATTTATTTGGAAAGTTTTCTTTATTCTTATACAAATGCAGTTTTAATTTCAAAAGATGCTATAAAATTATTACCTGAACCTTTCCAATTATTTGATAAAATCAGAAATTTATTGAAAAAACCTTTATATAAATGTGATGTGTTTTGGATGAACAATCCTATATTTGGTGCTGCTTTAGATTCTTTTGAATTTTTTTGTAAATCTTGTTACATTTTCAAGAAGAAAAAATATCAACAATTAGATTATGAGAAAATTGCAAGGAAACTTTATCGTTTCATTTCATATTATCCATCACCAATCATTTCAAATTTCCCACAATTAAAGGCAAAATTAAACCCATCACATTTCCAAAATTTAGAAGAAAGTATTTATGCTTCAAATATTTACCTTAGAGCTGCTAAATTATTATTAAGAAAATTATCCGTTCCAAATATAATTGAATTACAGGATCCACTGATCAAATCAGAATGTTTTCAAGCTTTATACAAATTTGTTATTAAAATTTCAAAATATTCCACAATTAAACCATTATTAGCACTACCATTATTTGTCATTGGATTATGTTTAACAGATCAAACGGATCAAAATTTTATAGTTGATATTTTCATCGAAATTGGTGAGATTTGTCATAGTAATCATATCATTGGAATAATTGAAGTGTTAAGACAAAGTTGGATTGAAAAAAATGAAAAGAAAAATGGGTTGGATGTGTTGTTTTCTGATGAGTTGTTGAGTAGAATTCGTTTATAGTTACATTGACTTATTTAAGTGAGCAATTAATAATATATAAAAGTGTTGTTGATCTGAAGTACGAGCAATTTATAGTAATATAAGTAGTTTGGATCAAGTATAAAAAGGATCATTAGAACCAATCTTTCTTGAAGTTAGGTGTCAATCTGTAATAATAAATATTTGTCTTCCAGTTCATACTTTAACGTCTATTACAATATCAGCAATTTCAGCTACAAGATTTAGCTATCACTCAAGTGTTCAAAGTTGACAAATATCAAGATTCATTGCTCATTGCTCAATATAGATTCTAGAATCAAAATTCTGCAAATGCTCTTATCGTACAAATTTCCTTTATGGTCGATGCTTGCATAATTACCACTTTGGTGAAAACGACCTTTGACAGTTGAAAAATCTTGATAGAATCTTGAAAATCGAGATTCGAAGATACCACATTGATGATTGCACACTGCACAGTGCACAGCATACCAGCACACTGCACCAGTCACAGGACCTAAAGTCTACCTAAAGACTACTACCCAGTCTCTAGACGGTCAGCAAGCCACTGGCCAGTCCCTCAAAACTCCAACCAAAATGCCCGTTTTTAGGTTTTACCTCTTTGAATCTCCTAATTCATAAATTTTAATCGCAATAGTTGATTTCCAATATTGAAAACAGGATAAGATATAAACCTCAACAATTCATCATCAAAACAGTTGCTGCTCTTCTTTTTTCTTCAACAAAAGTCTTTTAAAACAATTACTAAAATGTCAACTCCACATCCATTTGATTCAATAACTGAAGATGAGATCAAAAAAGTTGTTAAAATCTTGAAAGATCATAATGGTGATTGTCCTATCAATTTCTCTCAAATGGATAGAATTGATCCTCCAAAGGCAGATATGTTAGAATACTTAAACGCTGAAAGATCAGGAGCCACCAATTTACCAGAGATCCCAAGAAGAGCTTATGCTTATTATTATAGAGATTATAAAATGCCATTATATAAAGCTTTGGTTAATATTACATATGGTCATGTTATTGTTAATGAAGCAATGGGTGAAGGTGTTGTTGGACCTTTCATTCCAGAAGAGGTTAAAACTTTTGAAAAAATCATTTATGAGAATCCAATTACAAGAGCTGAAATTGATAAGTTACAAATTCCTGATGAATATCAAATTAAATGTGATAACTGGATGTATGGTACTGATTCTGCTGGAATTACTGAACCTTATGTTCAATGTTATTTATATTTAAGAGTTAAACATCATACTGAAGGAAATCATTATTCAATTCCTTTAAAATTTTCCCCAGTTTTCACTTTGTTATCAAAAGAGTTGGTTAAAATTGATTATTTACCTTCTGGTTTAGATGAAAAAACTACTTTAACTGAAGCTTGGAAACCAGTCAAACCAATTGAATATCATCCAGATTTAACAGGTGTTGAAACTTTAGATATCAAACCTTTAATAGTTCAACAACCAGAAGGTACATCATTTGATGTTAAAGGTTCTAAAATTGAATGGCAAGGCTGGGAATTTAGAGTTGCTACAAATGCTAGAGAAGGTGTTGTTTTATATGACGTTTTTTTCAGAGGTCGTTCTTTATTTTACAGAGTCTCTTTAAATGAAATGACTGTTCCATATTGTGACCCAAGAGTTCCATTTATTAGAAAACAAGCATTTGATTTAGGTGATACAGGATTTGGTATTAACGCCAACCCATTGAATTTGGGTTGTGATTGTTTAGGTGTTATTAAATATTTTGACACTAGAAGAATCACACCTAAAGGTGATATTGTTCTTTTGAAAAATACTGTTTGTATGCATGAGCAAGATTATGGTATTATGTACAAACATTATAACAATAGAAGTGGTAATGCTGTTGTTGCAAGAAGAAGAGAATTTGTTGTTCAAACTATTGCCACTGTTGGTAATTATGAATATATCTTAAATTTTGTTTTTGATCAAGTTGGTGCAATTACTGTTCAAGTTAGAGCAACAGGTATTTTATCCACAACTCCAATTGATGATGGTGTCATTGTTCCATGGGCAACAAATGTCGGACCTGGTGTTACAGCTCCAATTCATCAACATTTATTGAGTTTCAGATTTGATTGCAGATTGGATGGTGATGAAAACACAGTTGTTTATGATGATACAGTTCCAATGGAATATGATCCAAAATTAAATCCTTTCAAAGTTGGTGCTGTTCAAAAAAGAACCATTGTGGAAAAATCTGGATTTATTCAACAATCTCCATTTACAAACAGAGCTTATAAAGTCATCAATGAAAACGTTATCAACAAAGTTTCTGGTAAACCAGTTGCATATAAATTTGAAATGCCAGCAAGACAAATGATATTGGCAGATCCAAGTTCTTTCAACGTTAAAAGAGCCAAATTTGCCACTGAACAATTTTGGGTCACTAAATATCATGATGATCAAATTTATGCAGCTGGTGAATTCACTAATCAAAGTGTTGAAGATAAAGGGTTAGCAATTTGGGCCAATGGTGAAGAAAGTGTTAGAAACACAAACACAGTTGTTTGGCCAACTTTAGCTTTAACTCATCCTCCATCAACTGAACAATTTCCAATTATGCCATCTGATTTCATGCAATTTTTGGTTACTCCATCTTCATTTTTTGAAAAAAATCCAGCTTTGGATGTTCCATTGGCTACTAACACTTTTAATAAATCTAAGTATTATGATGATGCTTCAACTAAAAGTGCTAACTGTTGTTCTATGTAAAAAAGTTTTTTAATCAAATGAATTACACTTTAATATTTACAGTTGTAGATCTGGATCTTGATGAAACTTCTGCAGGTTGCCAAAATTTATCGGGTTTTCCAGCTGGCTGAGATTTCTTATAAATTGTGGATCTTAGAAGAAAAGAAAGCGAGATTTAAATTGTAGCTTCTAGCAAGAACTTACTCTCAATCAAGTGGTTGACCGTTACAAGAATTACAACTTTAATGAACTAATTACTACAGAAAATCAAAAATTAAAAAAAGGTCCACGGTCCACCACGATATACTGCAAATTCCAATTCTTATCAGCGGATTGCCATCACCGCCGTATAAATCAGCTGCTTCTTACCAATAAAGTCAGAGAGTCAGAGACCGTTTTTGCGAGTTCAAATTGTATGTGTTCACTGTTGGATGGTTTTCTGTGGAATAGAAGGTAAGAAGACCTCTTTTGGTTACTACAGTTTTTTTTTTGTCCCATATTAAACAGTGAGCACATGACGGTGTAGGAGTTCAGTTAACGACAGATTTATAATATTTGATCTTACAATGGAATATTATGAAATTATCTGCTCCTCTTCAACTTCTAAGACAACTGTTGCAACAATATATACAAACCATCATTGAAGCATAATTGAAATGTCATCAGACTTGAGTATAGGAACTGCCATTTGGTACGCTGTCAAACCAATCATCAAGATCTACATGATTATAGGATCTGGAATTTTCCTAGCTAAATCAAACATCCTCACAGTGGAAAGTTCAAGAAGTATATCAGCTATAGTGTTGACTTTACTATTACCATGTCTTATATTCACCAAAATTGTGGAAAATATAGATGGATCAGATTTAAAAGGAATTGGATTGATTTGTCTTACATGTTTAATGGTTTTCAGTACTGGTGGATTTGCAGCTTTATTAGCAAAATTTTTGACACCAGTTCCTAAAAGATGGACTGGTGGGTTATTTGCTGGTGGAATATTTACTAATACTACTGATATACCCATTGCATACATTCAAAGTTTGGATGTGGGTTCAATTTTTTCATTAAGTGAAGGTGAAAAGGGAACTGCTCATATTTGTATTGCATTAGCTATGTTTAATTTATGTCTTTTTAATTTTGGTGGGTATAGAATGGTTGAGTATGATTTCACAAGACAACAAAAAGAGGAAGAGTTGGAAAAGCTAGATGTTGAGAAAAATGTTCATAAACAGAGTACATCTGAATTTGAATCTGAAACTGCTAGTATATCAAGTTTTAGTTCACATGAAACTGGAGCAGCTCATGAGCCAGTTTTGTTAAAGGACAATGGTTCAATAATACTTCAGAGAACACATACAAGGAATTCGATGAATCGTATCAGATCATCAGAATTAAGAGATTTACCACCACAAACAATGGAAGATGTGGTTCAAGAATATAGTGAATATGAAGTCCCAATAGAGAAGAAATTAACTAAAGTTTTAACATCAGATGTTGGATTCAAAGCTGTTCCTATTGATAAAACAGAGACTCCTAAGATTGGATTCATTGAAAGATATCATCTAGGAATTTTTATTTATTTCATAGAGAATTGTTTGAGACCTTGTGCTTTTATAACAATTGTTGCATTGGTCATAGTATTTGTCCCTTGGTTAAAAGGATTATTTGTTCATAACAATAAACACATCCCAAATGCACCAGATGATTTACCACCGTTAAGTTTTATATTGGATTATACTTCATATATTGGAGCAGCATCAATCCCATTTTCATTATGTCTATTAGGTGGTTCTATAAGTAGATTATCTGTGACTACTATTCCAAAAGGTTTTTGGAAATGTGTTTTATTGCTAGTTGTATTAAGACTAGGTGTGATGCCAATAATAGGTGTGTTATGGATAAATAGACTTGTGAAATCAGGAATCGTGGCAGCTGATGATAGGATCTTGCAATTTGTAATTGTGATATTATGGGCATTGCCTAGTATGACCATGCAAATCTTCCTTACTGCATTCTATACACCGGTGAATTCAGAAGATAGAACACAGATGAATTGTGTGTCACTTTATATGTTGATGCAATATCCAATTTTGGTGGTGAGTTTACCACTGCTGGTGACTTATGTCTTGAAGAACAATTTGGGCTTTTAGTTGCTAAATACACACAACAGCATTTTATTTATCTGGTGAATCTGTAGCAAATAGATCATCAAGTTCATCAATGTAGTTAAATTCTCACTGTATGAAAAATTTCAAAATTCAATGTTTTGATTTCGTTGATCTGAGATCAAATTCTGAAATTTAACACAACTAAAAAACAATTTAGCAAAGAATATAAAAAAGAAAAATGAAGAAGATAAAACGTACAATTCAAGTGACACGTTCTCCAGACGGTGTCTTTAGAATACCCGTTGAGCCAGCTCATCCACAAGAAACAAACACTGTAGTGGAACGATCACATCATACAGAATTTAAAAATACAAAAACGGATGTCATTGAGAATGAGCAACAATCAGATCAGTTCAGGTTTGATGAATTGATTGAAAGACTAGAAATTAACAGGATTTTTGAAATGATACAGAAACTATTTGGATTCCTAGTCATCAAGTTGCTGAGATCTGGTTATGTTACCACTGAAACTGATGGGAAGATCCAACTGCATTCATTTGGATTGGGTGTAGTATTCACATGTTCTGTTATTGCTATTCAACCTTTTCTAATGAATTATTTTGAAACATGGTTCAAGATCATTGGGAAACTAACTAAACATTTTCTGGCTTGGGGAATATTTGGATTAATTTTGATGTATATTGTTAATCAAGGAAAGAAACAACATGTTAAGGAGACGATTAAGAAAGATCACAAACCCCAAACATTAGAGTATACAATCACAAGAACTAAAAACATTCCTGCTTCAACAACTAGAAAAGCTGACTTAAATGAGAATAAAAGTACTGATAATAAAAAAGAAGTTTATACAGAAAAAGTGTTATCAAAATCAACTAAGCCAACCAGCCCACCTGTTAAACAAATTGATCCAAATTATGAACAGTTTGTTAATTTGAATAGACAAGCCATTAACAATTTAGCCAAAGGTATATGATGGTTACTTTTTTTTTGAATTATCAAAATCAAATTTTGGTTGAAATATTTTATGAATATATGAATGAAATGAACTATATAAATGTAAATAATCTACAACAACAACAGCAAGTTATTATAAAGTTACTTTTTTCATAAAAATGCACAACAAAAATTTTATACAATTGAAACCCCCATTTACTTCTCTTTCTTCTTTTTAATCAGAATAAATAAATCTAATGAGCTTCACCTGGGATTTCAAAAACAACTTGTTTACCAGTTAATTTGTTGTAGATGGATTGGAAAGATTCTAATTTGTAGTCAACTTGAGTGGAATCTTTTGAATCCAATAAAACTTTTTGGATTTTAGAACCACCAACCAAGTATCTAACTCTTTTACCAATAATTTCAGTTGGGAAAACTAAATCTTCCAAGATTTTGTCGTGAACGGCAGTTAAAGTTCTTGATCTTGGTCTTTTTTGGGTTTGTTTAGAACCACGACGACCTGGTTTTGGTAAAATACGACGTTCAGCTAAAAAGACAACATGACGGTCTGGGAATTTTTTTTCTAATTCACGGGTCAATTTGGTTTGAACTTTGTGGTAAGAAGATAAAGATGGAACTGGAACAAAGATGGCAATGGCTTTTTTACCACCGATGACATCGATTTCTTTAACGGATTTCAATTGTAAAGTTCTTAATTCAGATTTTAATTCTGGAGAACCGTTTTCCAAGTCAATGAAAGCTTGGGCAACTTGTAATTCCAATTCAGATGGAGTTTCAGATAAGATTTTAGCAGCAGCTGACATGTTGAATAAGTCTGTGTTGTCGATGTTGTTCACTGTTTTAAATTATTAAATTTTGCCTTATTTCAAATTTCGTGAAATTTCAATAAATTTTTTGTTTGGGTGGTGAGAATTTGAAAAAAAAATTAGTCCCAATGGGGAAATTTCTCTTTTGGTTTGTTTAAAAGTTTTATAAATCTAACAGTCACATTTTTGGTCTTTTTTTTTGTACTTGATACACATCCAGACATTCTAAAAAACAAAGCCCTATTAATACATCACGTGTAATGACAAAACCCTATAAGTTTATCTTTAATAGCCTCCGTAGGTGTTTAGTTTTGATGGTTGTAAAATATTTAAACACTAAAGATAGTCTATTATTCTACAAAAAAATGATCCAGCTCATCATTCATATCTTTTAAAAGGCTATTATCACCATTATAGCACTTAATTCATTCACACTACGTTATTAAGTACCAGTGGTTATCTAAAGTTGTGAAATTCTCCATATTTTCAAGAAAAAAACCCAAAAAACCTTTTTTAATTTTATTTTATTTCATATGTTAAGATTAAACACAGCTCGTCGTTTCTTAAACACAACTGCATTTAAAATGTCACCAATCCCACTGTCAAACTTACCAAAATTAGCAAATTTAACTGAAGAATCAAAAAGATTATCAGCATATAAAGCAGTCGATGAAAATTTCGATATTAAAACTGCAAAAGTTGTTGGTATTGGTTCAGGTTCAACTGTTGTTTATGTTGCTGAGCGTATAGGACAATTAGATAACAAGGATCAATTTGTTTGTATTCCAACTGGTTTTCAATCTAAAAATTTGATTCTTGATAATGGTTTAAAATTAGGTTCTATTGAACAATTCCCTGAGATTGATATTGCATTTGATGGTGCAGATGAAGTTGATACTCAATTGAATGCGATTAAAGGTGGTGGTGCATGTTTATTTCAAGAGAAATTGGTTGCATATTCATCTAAAAAATTTGTATTGGTTGCTGATTTTAGAAAAAAATCAGAGAATTTAGGTGTTAGTTGGACAAAAGGTATTCCAATTGAAGTTGTTCCAACCTCATATAAATATGTTACTGCGCAACTACAAAAATTAGGTGCATTGAAAATTACTTTAAGAGAAGGTGGATCTCAAAAAGCTGGTCCTGTTATTACTGATAATATGAATTTCCTTATTGATGCACATTTTGGTGTTGTTAAAGATCCAAGATCATTACATAATGAATTGAAAGCCATTGTTGGTGTTGTGGAGACTGGTATTTTCTTAGATCATGCAGTTAAAGCTTATTTCGGTGAAGAAGATGGATCAGTGACATTAAGAACTCTTGATGGTGATTCTAAAATATAACACTCTAAATTAAAATTAAATAAGAATTGAATTAAATAAATAAAGAATGTTCATGTTCGTTCTTTGTCTTTAAAATGATTAGAAATCCACGTTAATGCTTCATTTAACCCATCACCATTTATCGTGTTGGTACCAATAACAGCAAATGCTTGATTTGGACTTAGGTTTTCTTTTAAATTTAAAATCTTGGAAACTTCAATTGGTTTCAAACTTTCTTTCAAATCTTGCTTGTTTGCCAGCACAAGCAATAAATAATCTTGTACACTTGGTTGATTATCTAATTCTTCTAAAACTTTAAACAATTGTTCTCTTGATTCATTTATTCTCTTTATATCTGAACTATCAATCACATAGATCAATGCATCTGTTTTAGCAAAATAATGTCTCCAAAGTGGCCGTAGACGTTCTTGCCCACCTATATCCCACATATTCAATTTCAATTTCTTATATTGGAAAGTTTCAACGTTAAACCCAACAGTTGGTGCAGTCGATTGACTAAAAAAAAAAATGTTAGTTTTATTCTGTGCAATTAACATTTACTGATAAAATAATGAAAGAGCTTTACATTTTATTCAGTTTCATCTTATAAAGCATTGTAGTTTTCCCAGCTTGATCTAAACCCAACATTAATATTCTAATTTTCTAGTTAATTTAACGCGCGACTGGAAAATATTTAGCAAACAAAATCATACTTCATTTCTTTACTTCCAAAAACTTTGGCCTAAAAAGAGGGGAAAAAAACTGTTATTCTTTAACCTTAACAATACAACAATAACCATTAACTACTCACCATCAACCTGCTAATGGCACTTCCCATTTTGCTTTGTTACTTTATGAAATTTATCATATGTAGTAAAAATTATAATCAAAAAAAAAAATATTTCCAAAACCGTAAAAAAAAAAAACTAAATCTTTTCAACTGTCAATCGTTCCTACATGAAACTGAATAATCTAATCGGGTTACTGAAATTCCAGGTGTTTTATACAAACTCAACGTAACTAGTAGGAAACAAACCAACACCTTCATCACTCTCACCTTTAGTCCATCCACTCCCATCATCATTCTCTAAAACTTTCAATTTATCTCCAACTCTTAAATTGATCTCATCTGAACCTTGAGATACATAATCAAATTTAACTATACAATATTGGATTTTTTTAGCACCACGACGAGGTGCAACCTCTGGACCTTTTTTCTTTGTTGATGTAGCAGTGCGTTGAATGTATGAAGTAGGTACAAGACCTTGTTCACCTGTTGGTTTTTGAATTAAAGTCCATCCATTTTCATCATCTTGTAGAATTTTAAAAGTTTCATTTTGAGTTAATGATACTTCATCATCACCTTGACTGGAGTATGGGTACAATGCCACAGCATCAGTGCTGACTGAATTTGATAATGTTGATGTTGTTGATGATATACTTGGTCCACGTTGACGATTAAAAATTCCTGAAATTTTGAAAGAATTATGATGATGTTGTTGATGATTCGATGATGATGTTGATGACTTAATGCTATGGGAGTCAGAAAATTCATTTTCTTGAGATGATGGTTGTGTAGAAATAACAGTAGTTGTTGTAGAATGAGATCCACGTAATTTAGAGAAAAAACTTTTCTTTTTATCACTAATAACCAAACCATCCAAAGATAAATCTTTATCTCCAGCATTATTATTGATAGTTTCAACTTCAACATTTGAAGAAACTTGAATATTTTCATCTCTAATAAAATTTGAAAGTGTTGTTAGGTATAAATTTAAATTTGCAAAAGCTGATTTAATATCAAATTGAGATGTAAATTCATCTTGTTTCAATGAATCAACCCGTTTATTTTGTAAATCATTTAATCTTAATTTCTCATCATTAATAATATCATCATATTTTGATTCCATTATTTTGGCTTTTTTCAAAATTACTTTCAAATGAGCTAATTCATTTGGTGTAGTTATGAATTGTTCATCATCATGCCATATTGATGATGGAACATAGTTGAAGTCTTGTGGCTCTTGCCAATTAGTTTGGTTATGTTTAATAAACATTTGAGTGTCTAAAGTATGGTTGTTTTCTAAAACTGTTGATTTAATCTCTTGTAAAAATTGATTATCTCTTAGATTTGAATCAGTTTCATAATTCACATGGTTTAAATAGATTGAGTTCAGTTGTTTAGTTTTAAATTCATTAATTGCTTGTAAAAGATCCAAAATTTCTGGTAAATCTTGATAATAAAATTTATCTTTAATTCTATTGGCAATATTAATCTTGAGTAAATACTCATTTTTACAATTATTCATTTCAATTTGTTTTTCATTAAATTTTTTCTCATATTTAGCAGAACCTGAATTTTTTTGAGATTTAGCTCTAGCAGTTTCCATTTCTTGACAGGATTCATCATAATTTTTTTTAGCTTTATCAACTTGATGGAAAATTTCATCTCTATTTTTCAATAAAGTTTCGTTATGATAAGATGCAACCCTTTGTTGTAATTGAGTTGAGGTTGCTTGTAATTGAGCCACTGATTCTGATACTTTAACTGCAATTGTGGTGCTTAATGATGAATGATTTTTAGCCATATTTTCAGTTTGATTAAGGACTTGAGTCCAGGTGACAATTGATGCAGATTCTAATGAACCAGGTGTCACGACAGGATTTTCACCGACACTTAGTATAGTGGACTTGTTTGATTTCTTCTTTTGGTATTCATTGGCTAAATTGAGAAGTTTTGTAGAGTATTCTTTTTCAATAGCTGCTCGTTGTTTATAAAATTGATCAATCTCGTTGAGGAATTGCAAATTTTGTGATAGCCATGCGTTTGTTTTGGTGAATTCATCTTTAAGTTCGTTTCCTATAGATGCCATTTTTGGAGGACTTGGATAAAAGATTGAAGCAGTGGAGAGCTGGTTAATAGAGATTCAAGTTCTTCAATTTTCATCCAGATTCTAATTTCTATATAGGAGAAAACTTGGATATCTCTTCCATCACGTGTAGAGTGCTAAAGCCAACACGTGATACATCTATTACTCAATTTGGAAATCACGTGGTTTTTTTTTTTTTTTTTTTTTTCGTTTACGTCAAAAATTTGAAAAACCGGAATATTCAATAAAGTAAATCCCTGTTTTCGGAAACAAGGCATCACTACCGGAGTAAAATTTTATTCTTTTTATTGCAAGTTGCAACTGTTAAAGTTATGAATGAATTGAATTGAGTGTAAATTGTAAATGAGCGTGATTCGTGAAGTTTAGTTGAACACATTTAGTTGGAATCTTTATTTTAGCTATTAGAGTAATCTTTTCTATTTATTAAAACTACAAATTATCAGACAATAAGACGCATTTTCTTTATCGTGCTGCCTACAGTTGCTGTTGGTTTATGTTAATACTTTCCATGTGAGTCTGTGACTCACTTTTAATAATCATTTATGTCTTCAGAATGTAGCCCGTCTATAGCCTGTTTGTGTGTACAGTGCTACCAAGAATTACTACAACAACTCAGCACATTAAGTAATAAGAAAAATATGTCATTCGCGCACCACACTAAACTGCCTGGCGCGAGTCATTATAAAATTAAAAAAATTTTCAGTATTTAAACATCACTCTTTTCCAGCACTACATATTTAACTTTGATCTTACTCCTCATTTGCTTGCCCAATTAATTGTTTGACATATAAAAACATGTTCAAGTCCACCATGTCTGCTTGTGCAAAAGCTTCCAAATCTCCAGTGACTCTTAGTTATAAAAATATGTTAAAAGATCCTTCAACAAAATATAAACCTTTCCCTTTGGTCAATTTACCGAACAGAGAATGGCCAAACAAAGCCATCACAAAGGCACCACGTTGGTTAACTACTGATCTAAGAGATGGAAATCAATCATTACCTGATCCAATGAGTGTGGAACAGAAAAAAGAATATTTCCATAAATTAATTGATATTGGTTTTAAAGAAATTGAAGTTTCATTCCCATCTGCTTCTCAAACTGATTTTGATTTCACTAGATATGCTGTGGAAAATGCTCCAGATGATGTCACCATTCAAGTCTTGGTTCAATCAAGAGAACATTTGATTAGAAGAACAGTGGAATCTTTAAAAGGTGCTAAAAATGCCACCGTTCATGTTTATTTAGCAACTTCTGATTTATTTAGAGATGTTGTTTTCAATATGTCTCAAAAAGAAGCTGTTGAAAAAGCCGTATGGGCAACTAAACTAGTGCGTTCCTTAACTAAAGATGATCCAACTCAACAAGCTACAAACTGGAATTATCAATTTTCTCCAGAAACTTTCAGTGATACTCCTGGTGATTTCGCTTTAGAAATTTGTGAAGCTGTTAAAGCTGCTTGGGAACCAACTGTGGAAAATCCAATTATTTTCAACTTACCAGCAACAGTGGAAGTTGCCACACCAAACGTTTATGCTGATCAAGTTGAATATTTCTCCAAGAATATTTCTGAACGTGAAAAAGTTTGTATTTCAACACATTGTCATAATGATCGTGGTTGTGGTGTTGCTGCGTCTGAATTAGGTATTATGGCCGGTGCTGATCGTGTTGAAGGTTGTCTTTTCGGTAATGGTGAAAGAACCGGTAATGTTGATTTAGTAACTGTTGCTTTAAATATGTACACTCAAGGTGTTTCTCCAAATTTGGATTTCTCTGATTTAGAATCCGTTATTGAAGTTGTTGAAAAATGTAATAAGATTCCAGTGCACCCAAGAGCCCCATATGGTGGTGAATTGGTTGTTAGTGCCTTTAGTGGATCTCATCAAGATGCAATCAAAAAAGGTTTCCAAGTTCAAGCTAAACGTTTTGCTGAATCTGGTGAAACTTTATGGAGAATCCCATATTTACCATTAGATCCAAAAGATATTGGAAGAGATTATGAAGCTGTTATCAGAGTTAACTCACAATCAGGTAAAGGTGGTGCTGCTTGGGTTGTTTTAAGATCTTTAGGTTTAGATTTACCAAGAGCTTTACAAATTGAATTCTCAAAAGTTGTTCAAGATGAAGCTGATAAATTAGGTCGTGAATTGAAATCCGAGGAAATTGTTTCTTTATTCAAATCTCAATATAATTTCGACAACACTGGTGCTATTAAATTAGATGATTACACTGTTTCAAACACTGAAAATAAATCTGAAAAATCTTGTAATGCTCAATTGATTGTTGATGGTGAAGTTGTTGAAATCCAAGGTTTAGGTAACGGTCCAATCTCTTCATTTGTTGATGCATTATCTAAATACTTACAAGTTCGTCTTGAAGTTAGAAACTACACTGAACATTCTATTGGTTCTGGTTCCAAGACTCAAGCAGCTACTTTTATTCAATTAGGTTACTTTGATGGTGAAAACAACAAAGCTTCCAAATGGGGTGTTGGTGTTCATGAAGATGTTTCTTTAGCTGCTTATACTTCTATCTTATCAACCGTAAATTCTTTGATTGCTTCTGGTGAAATTGAAGTTGAAGAACCTGCTAAAGCTTCTGCTGCAAATTAATTTCAATCTAGAATCTTTCATCAACATTAACATTACATTGCATCATTTGAAGTTCTTCATTATACTTTTTATTTCATTTCATTGATTATGATTGTTTCAGAAAAAATAAATAAAAAAGGTTATTTAAGTCTAACTTCAATTCATCCTACCCACCTCAATACATAGCAGATTTTGTTTTTTTTGATTACTGCAAATTATTGAAAAAAAAGCAACCAAAAAATTAGGAAGCATTAGAAAACACTTGTGATCTGGTATAATTCTTGAAAATATTGTATATTTACCTTGCAAAAAAAATATTTATTTATTTATTTATTTATGTTCATATATAATTCTCCCAATTCTTGTGAACTTCACCATTTAATTCAATCATTTTGAAAAACACGCGTTATTCCTTTTTTCAAATCCTTTCGTCGGTTCTAAAAAATTTTCCCTTTTAATTTCAAAAATCAACACTTCTCTCACTTTTTTTTTTCTTCAAATAAACATAACAACCTCTCTGCTTTTCAAACTTTGGAGAAAACACGCGTTGCTTTGACTCTCTTCTAGGATTCCGCTACTTCTACCCTCAAGATCAAGATCAAGAAACAGCGCAGCGGGAATTTTCAGATTCAAAACACCAGTTTTAAAAGGAACGCGCAACGAATTTTAAAACATGAGTAGTGGGACTGAAAACTTTGAAGAGAACCCAGAATTATACGGGTTGAGAAGATCGGCTAGACCTCATAAGCCGAACTCGTTCAACGACAGTGACGACAGTGATGTTGCTATGGACGAGGAATATAGTCAAAATGAGTTTGATGATGAAACTGATGATGAAGTTACTGTGAGAAAGACTTCAAAATTTGATAATAAACAACAACAACAACAATCAAAATCTGGAAATGCCGATTATGACCATGACGAGTTTGGTTCTGATGATGAGATGGAAAATGATGTTGCTGGTGGTGATGAATTGATGAGTGATTCCGATTCTGATGATGATTTCTCCTTAACTAAATCAACCAAATCAAAATTGAAGAAAAAATTACAGGCTGCTAAAAAAAAGGCTAAGAAGGAGAAAGAATTAGCTAAACTGGCTAAGCAAAGAGCTAAACTAGCAAAGAAATCTTCTACATCAACTAAATCAAGACCAACTTCAACTGAAGAAATTAGATTTAGTTCAAGAAATAATAAAAGTATTAATTATAATGTTGATGATGAAGATAATGAAGATTTACTTGCTTCCGATTATGATGAAGGTTATGATGAAGATGATTATTACTACTATGACAACTCCAATACTCAACCAGCTAACCCTGCTATTGGAGTTGATCTGTGTATTAATCATCAACTTGATTTGGATGAAGATGAGGCCAAAAGCTTCAAACCTCTTGATTTAAGCCAATGTAAAAAAGCCTACAAGTTTTTAATCAAATGGACAACTAAATCTCATATCCATAACACTTGGGAAACTTATGATTCTTTACATGGTTTAAAAGGTATTAAAAAAGTTGATAATTATATTAAACAATTTATAATATTAGATTATCAAATTAGAAATGATCCAATGACCACAAGAGAAGATATTGAAGCTATGGATATTGAAAGAGATCGTCGTATTGATGAATTTGAAGAATATAAACACGTGGAAAGAATTATTGATTCTGAAAGATCAATTGATGAAAACAATCAACAAGCTTTAAAATATTTTGTTAAATGGAGAAGATTAAATTATGATGAAGCAACTTGGGAATTAGCTGATGAAATTGTTAAAATTGGTCCTCAAGAAGTTAAACATTTCCAAATGAGATTAAACTCTAAAATCTTACCACAATCTTCATTAATTTATCCATATGGTCAACGTCCAAAATTCGAAAAATTAATCACTCAACCAAGCTTTATTAAAAATGGAGAATTAAGAGATTTCCAATTGACTGGTTTGAATTGGATGGCATTTTTATGGTCAAGAAATGAAAATGGTATTCTTGCAGATGAAATGGGTTTAGGTAAAACTGTTCAAACTGTTGCATTTTTAAGTTGGTTAATTTATGCAAGAAGACAAAATGGTCCTCATTTGGTTGTTGTTCCTTTATCTACAATCCCTGCTTGGCAAGAAACTTTTGAAAAATGGGCACCTGAACTAAATTGTGTTTATTATTTGGGTAATACTGAATCAAGACAAACTATTAGAGATTATGAATTTTATAATGGTACTAATAATAGCAATAGAAAAATCAAATTTAATGTTTTATTAACCACTTATGAATATATCTTAAAAGATGCTTTGGAATTAGGTGCAATTAAATGGCAATTTTTAGCTGTTGATGAAGCTCATAGATTGAAAAACGCTGAAAGTTCCTTATATGAAAGTTTAAACTCTTTCAAAGTTGCTAATAGATTATTGATTACAGGTACTCCATTACAAAATAACATTAAAGAATTAGCTGCTTTAGTCAATTTCTTAATGCCTGGTAAATTCCAAATTGATCAAGAAATTGATTTTGAATCTTCTGACTCTCAACAAGAAACTTATATTAGAGATTTACAACAAAGATTACAACCTTTCATTTTAAGACGTTTGAAAAAAGATGTTGAAAAATCATTACCTTCTAAAACTGAAAGAATTTTAAGAGTTGAATTATCAGATTTACAAACTCAATATTATAAAAATATTTTAACTAAAAATTATGCAGCTTTAAATCAAGGTTCAAAAGGCACTCAAATTTCTCTATTAAATGTCATGAGTGAATTGAAAAAAGCCTCAAATCATCCTTATTTATTTGATAATGCTGAAGAACAAGTTTTAACCAAATTTGGTAATCCTGAAGGAAATGTACACTCAAGAGAAAATATTCTTAGAGGTTTAATCATGTGTTCAGGTAAAATGGTGTTACTTGATAAACTATTAACTCGTTTGAAAAAAGATGGTCATAGAGTTTTGATTTTTTCTCAAATGGTTAGAATGTTGGATATTTTGGGTGATTATTTAGCAATTAAAGGTATCAATTTTCAAAGATTAGATGGTACTGTTCCTTCAGCTCAACGTCGTATTTCAATTGATCATTTTAATGCTCCAGATTCAAATGATTTTGTGTTTTTGTTATCTACAAGAGCTGGTGGTTTAGGTATTAATTTAATGACTGCTGATACTGTTATCATTTTTGATTCTGATTGGAATCCTCAAGCGGATTTACAAGCCATGGCTAGAGCTCATAGAATCGGTCAAAAGAATCATGTTATGGTCTATAGATTTGTTTCTAAAGATACTGTTGAAGAGGAAGTTTTGGAAAGAGCTAGAAAGAAGATGATTTTAGAGTATGCTATCATTTCTTTAGGTGTTACTGATAATAATAGTAATAAGAAGAATGAACCTTCAAGTGGTGAATTGAGTGAAATTTTGAAATTTGGTGCTGGTAATATGTTTAAAGCTAATGACAATCAAAAGAAATTAGAAGACTTGAATTTAGATGATGTTTTGAACCATGCGGAAGATCATATCACTACTCCAGATTTGGGTGAATCTAATTTAGGTGGTGAAGAATTCTTGAAACAATTCGAAGTCACCGACTACAAAGCTGATGTTGATTGGGATGATATTATTCCAGCTGAAGAATTAGCCAAATTAAAAGAACATGAAAAGAAAAGACTTGAAGAACAATATATTCAAGAGCAAATGCAAATGTATTCCAGAAGACAAGCCACTATCAAAAACATGCAGAATCCTGGCTCCAGTTATTATGAAGGTGGTGAAGAAGATGAAGATGAAAGAAGATTGAATAAAAGAAGAAAAGCTGAATATAATAGAATTGGTGAAAAGGAAATTAGAGCAATTTATAGATCGATTTTGAAGTATGGTGATTTAACAAACAAATGGGATGATTTAGTTGCAGATCGTACTTTACCAGAAAACAAAAATCCAGAAAGTTTTCAAAAATGTTTCCAAGAATTAACTCAAATGTCAAAAGAATTAGTTAAAAAGGAAGAAGAACGTCGTGCCAAAAATTTGGCTGAATTAGAACAAAAAGCCATGGCATATAAAGCCAAAGAGAAAAACGGCGAACCATTACCAAAATTCACTGGTCCAAATCCAATGGCATTGTGGGTCTTAAAACGTAAAGAACGTAAAGCTATCTTGTTTGATCATCAAAACGTTAAAAACATTAATGCAGAGATTGTTTTACAAAGACCAAAAGATATGAAACTTATTCATGATGCAGTTCATGCAAATGATGATCCATTGAAATTTAAATTCAGATCCACTTTGAAACCAGTTATTGGATGGAATTGTGATTGGACTCAACATGATGATGAGATGTTAGTTGTTGGTATTGATAAATATGGTTATGGTTCATGGTTACAAATTAGAGATGATCCATTTTTGGGATTAAGTTCTAAAGTTTATTTGAATGAAGTTGTTGCACCAGGTAGTGGTGGTAATGGAGCAAGTTCTAAAAAAGTTAAGAAAGAAGATACTGAAGAACCGGAAGATATTAAGAAGGAAGATGGTGATTCTTCAACTTCAACTGCGAGTGATAAGAAACCATCAAGTAGTGGATCTGCTGCTAATACCAGTACCAACGCTACTTCAACAACAAGTGATAAATCCGATAAAGATTCATCAAAAAAAGTTCCAGGTTCTGTTCATTTAGGTAGACGTATTGAATATTTGATTTCAGTTTTGAAAGGTGGTGATAATGAACCAAGTCCAATCTCTGCTTCAACTCCACAAGCTTCATCAAATAATAATACTGCTGCACCAATCAGAAAGAAACCAGGACCAAAACCAGGTTTCAAGCCAGGTCCAAGAAAGAAGGTTGAAGCTACTCCAGAACCTGCACCTAAAATTACACCTGCTAAACGTGGTAGAAAACCAGCAGCTTCCATATCATCAACCACAGCAGATACAGATGCCCCAGCAAAGAAAAGAGGTAGAAAAGCTGCTGTTAAAACAGAAGCAGGTATCACCAAATCCAAATCAGCTACACCCAAACCAGATAATAGTACATCTTCAATTGATCAATCTTCGCCGCCTGATGGAAGTCCGTTACCAAGTTTACCTTCCAGAGACAGTGATGAAGGATATGAGAGTATGGACGAGCAAGACTGCAAAGAGAAGCTCAATCCAATCCGTCATTCATTGAAAGTAATACGTAAAGGTTCTACTGGTCTGGACCGTAAAGTATGGGCAAAACTCTTGAAAGATGAGTTATTAAAAGTTGGTAATTTTATTGAGAAAACTGTTGATGGGACGTCTAAAGATACTGGAGCACGAGATAAAATGAAAAAGCATTTGTGGTTTTACACTTCTCATTACTGGCCTGCTAAAGTCAAGAGTAAGCAAATCACTTCCATGTACACCAAATTAAAAGAAAACGAGATGTCCTCTGAGAAAAAAGATTAAATATGTATACTAATTGAATAAAGTTTTTTGTATTGTTATGACTTTAGTTGTAGTGTTTCAGCCTTCTGTTGTTGTCTAGCCATGTAACTACATAAATATCTAATTGTTGAAGTTGACAGAGTTGACACAGATTACTTTCATCCAGACACCACAATTTCAACATCATTGAAATTTTAAAATCAAAATTATCTCAACAACATGAGAACAACACTCGTCTGAACGCTCAATTTTGTCTTCTTGTCTTACTAGCAAGCCTTTAGAACTACCCATCAACTTGATCTAGCAGAATGAAGATTATTGTGCGTGATAACGGCACTCGGACAGTTGGGTTGATCACCAAAAACAACATTCTACAATTCCGTCATATAAAGAATTCAACAACAACTCAATGTGCGATAGAATTCAATTCACGTAATGAAGTTGATTTGAAAGGCTTCAAACGTTTGAATGAACGTGAAGTTGATGGGTTTTTGGGTTTGATCGAAATCAGTGGAGAAGTTTTCATCTGTGCCATCACTGGACGTCGTGAAGTTGCCAAACCGATACCAGGAGAATCAATCAATAAAATTCATAGTGTTGATTTTTTCTGTATTAGTAGCGGAGAATGGGATTTTGTTGAGTTGGATTTGAATGGGTACCCTATTTTACCAGAAGATGAGAATGGTCAACAATCACAAGCTAAGAAACATCCGTGTACGGATTTGAAAAAATTGTTAAGTAGTGGAGGTTTTTATTATAGTTCTAATTTTGACTTGACTAGTACGTTACAAGATCGTGGATTGAATGGTCACTCATTGAGTATTGATGATTATAAAGAAGAATATATGTGGAATAATTTCTTGTTAAAAGAGATGATTGATTTTAGAAATAAATTGGATTTAGATCTGAAGATGAAATTAGATGAAGATGGATTTTTAACCACTGTTATTAGAGGTTTTGCGGAGACATTGGGGACATCAATGAACCGTACAAAAGTTTCAATGACTGTGATATCAAGACAATCTTGGAAAAGGGCAGGTACTAGATTCAATTCAAGAGGTATTGATGATGAAGGATATGTTTCTAATTTTGTTGAAACAGAAACAATAGTTTATTGCGATAAATTTTGTTACTCATTTATTGAAATTCGTGGTAGTGTTCCAATTTTTTGGGAACAAGACACTTCGTTGATTAATGCAAAAGTTCAAATTACAAGATCCGAAGAAGCAACTCAACCAGTATTTGATGAACATTTCAATAGATTATTAGATACGTATCATTCAATTCATATTGTGAATTTATTAAGTTTCACCAAAAGTAATGAAACTCCACTATCTAAAAGATACAAATATCATTTGAAAGCTAGCAATCCACGAATTCAAAACAATGTAAACTTGACAGAATTCGATTTCCATAAAGAAACTTCTGATCAAGGTTATGAGTCTGCAAGTAAAATTTATCAACTGATCAAACCATCATTACAATCATACGGATATTATCATCAAGATTTAACCACAGCAAAAACAATTTCCAAACAACAAGGAACATTTCGTACAAATTGTCTTGATTGTCTTGATCGTACAAATTTAATTCAACAATTTATATCAAGATTCCAATTAACGATGTTTTTAAAATCAATTGATGTTTATATATCACAAGAATCAGATTTTTTTAATGTTCATAATACACTTTGGGCAAATAATGGAGATGCAATTTCACAGATTTATACTGGAACAAATGCATTAAAATCTTCATTTTCAAGAAGTGGTAAAATGAGTTTTGCTGGTGCATTAAGTGATGCAACTAAATCAGTTAGTAGAATTTATATCAATAATTTTGTTGATAAGGGGAAGCAAGCAAATATTGATGAGTTATTAGGCAGATTGAATGGACAACGTGCAGTTAGGTTATATGATCCAATAGATGATATGGTTAGAAAACAAATGAGGTCTCTAAGAGATAAATTTACGCATAGTTCTAGTGTTGATTTATTTGTTGGTACTTATAATGTTAATGGGATAAATGATGTTGGAGGCTTAGAAAAATGGTTATTCCCAATTGATAAAAATAAATTTACTGCAGATATTGTTGTTTTAGGATTTCAAGAAGTTATTGAATTAAGTGCAGGATCAATTTTAAATGCTGATTATTCTAAATCAAGAATGTGGAATGATAAAGTTTTAGAGTGTTTGAATACTTCAGGAAACAAATATGTTATGTTAAGAGCAGAACAAATGTCATCATTATTAATTTTATTTTTTGCTAAAAGTGATATTATTGGAAATTTAAAAATGATTGAAGGTTCAAGTAAAAAAACAGGGTTGGGAGGAATTACAGGAAATAAAGGAGGTGTTGCCATCAGATTTAATTATGGTGCAACAACATTTAGTGTTGTGAATGCCCATTTAGCTGCAGGTAGTAATGCAGTTATTGAAAGAAATAATGATTATTTATCCATCATGAATGGAGTCAAATTCCCAAGAGGTGGTAAAATCAATGATTGTGATAATATTTTTTGGATTGGAGATTTAAATTATAGAATTAACTTAGAAAATGAAGTTGTTCGTCGTTATTTAAATGAAAATAATTTAGAAAAATTAATTGAATATGATCAATTAACCAAAGAGATTGAATCAAATAATGTTTTCAAGAATTATTGTGAACCTTCAATTGGGTTTAAACCAACTTATAAATTTGATAAAGGTACAAGTAATTATGATTCTTCTGAGAAACAAAGAACACCATCATGGACAGATAGAATTATTTATAAGAGTAAGAATAAAATCCAACCATTGGCTTATCATTCAGCTGATTTATATTTAAGTGATCATAAACCTGTTTTTGCAGTTTATAGGGTTCCAGTTGTGTTTATTGACGAGACTGTGAAGAATAGTATTTATAAACAGTTGTATGAGAAATTTAAAGCTGATAATAATCAATTGATTTCTACTCCATCAATTTCTGATTCCCACTCTTCAGGAAGTATGAATTCCGGAATGTTGATTGATACCAGAAGTACTAAAAATGAAGATATAAATTTACTTGATGGACCAGATTTATTACCATCATCACCAATCTCAGGAGGAAGTGAAGTATTGATTCCAAAACGTAACTCACCAGTTCCAACACCACCACAACCAAGAACCACAAAACCATTGACCCCAAGTCCAATTGGCAGAGGTGAATCTATAGCACCATCACAAAGTACAAATACAACTACAAATTTACCACCAGTACCACCAGCCCGTAAAAACCTCCCACCTGGATTTGATATGGTACTTGTTCCTAAATCCCGATCAGGAACACCTACACCACCACCACCAAGATCACCACAAATTCCACAGACAAATAATAATAACACTGGCAATAGTTTTGGAGATAAAAAACCGCCAATTGTGCCAAAAAAACCAGATACTTTAAAAATTGGTCAATAGTATAATTTTTCTTTTAAATTCCGTCTAGTTCTTTACATTATTATTAATAAAATAAACAATATTTCCATTAATTTTCGTCTAAGTAGTCAGATTTCTCATTTTTGTGAATTCAATAAAAATGATCAAAAATGATCTTCTCCAACATTCAATTCAATTTTCTGTATGTACCTGAAATTTATATAATAGGCAAAAATCAAATAAAAAAAAAATAATGTGGCATTACAATATAAAACCTTCTTTCTTTATTATATTAACATACACACTAGAAGTTGCAAGATGAAACGCTCTTTAGAAACAAAAGAACCAATATCCAAACGTCTCAAACAAACAGATCACCCCTTTTTATCTCATTTAACACCAGAAGAATTGGGTCAATTGACTCAAATCCAATATGATAAACCAATTGTGGTTATATTTTTTGGTGTGAATAATTATAATCATTTTGAATCATTAGAGTGAGTTTGATATTACAGCTACTACATTGGATACAGAAAAGCTAACATTTCAAATATAAGTTGTAATGATAATGTACAAGTGATTGGAGTTAGTTATAATTCCAAAACAGACAATTATAAATTCCCAGTGATAAACAGTCGAACTGTGTCGTTCAAATTAGGACTATTGGATCCATTGGGAGGAGGTGTTTATCCTCGTGAGTGTGTGGTTGTGTTTGATGGTGAACATAGTTGTCGTTATGAACTCTCAAGAAAACAAACAACCAGCAGATCAACTAATAATATTAATACAACTAAAAGATTGGGGTTTTTTGATCTTGTGCAACGAGTGGTGATCAAGACTGAGTCGTTAAAGAGTCTATAATCTGCTGTTGTTCCTGGATCTGTTTGTTGATGGTGCTCAGTGCGTTGTCGATCCGTGCTAGCTCTTCTTGTTCAGACTCTTTACTAAACAAATCATTGGCAGATTTTGTAGGTGGTAACATGTTTCCTGGTCGTTGTGTCATAATTTTAAACAAAGCTTCTGTTGGTTCATTGAACACGATTTCGTCGTAGATCAAAGACTTCACGTTGCGGTCTTCTGCAGTCAGCACAGCGTCCGGTGGATGACCATAAGGATGGAGTCTTAAATGGTGGAAAATATTGATGGTTTTCTCGTTGGCTTCATTAACAAAATAGATCTTGATCCCGATCTCAAACTCACCCCAGCCGGTTTCAGTGACTTGGAACGGAGGTGACTCAACAGTACGTGTTGAGTTTGGGTAGGTGTCATGCAACTTGAACACGACTTTCTTGATGAAATATGAGATGTCGTCGTTGGAAGGCGATTTGACGAAAACAGTCCATGAATGGGTGTGTTCTTTTGGTGCGTTTGGAGGACGTTTGTTTGGTGGTATTGGATGTGCAGTGTTGCCGTAGACGATGGGTCTGCAGATGGACAACGTCTTGATTCTTTTAGAGGACATTTTTCCGTATTGTTTATAAAATGTATAAAGTTTGTTTATTTACTTTATTTATTTACTTTATTTAAAAAGAAGAAGAAGAATGCCACTTTCCACCATCTACATAACTCGTCACGGCTTCAGAGGCAACTGGGCTCCAGGACACACTGCTCCAGCTCACTTGGATGAACAAACCTACCAAAGTGATCCTCCATTAGCACCCATTGGGAACAGCCAGGCAAAAGAATTAGCACACTACTTGCTTTCTATTGAACCACAACCACAGCTAGTGCTCAGTAGTCCTTTCCGCCGATGTGTTGAAACAGCAGCACACCCTGCACAAGTGTTGGAGTTGCCTGTGTTGCTTGAACCTTCATTGGGGGAATGGTATGCTCCAGACAGAGACACGATTCCTCAACCTGCCACTACACAGACATTGATGGAGGAGTATCCTCACATGAACATTGTTGAAGATGATGGAAGATGGACAGTGGTTGCTAGACCAAGTTCTTCTGGTGAAACTCAAGATGAATTGTTTGAAAGGTGTAAACGATTTTGGCCTGAATTTATTAAACAATTTGAAACAATATATCCTGATGTTGATACAATACTGATTGTAACACATGCAGCTGCTAAGATTGCTTTGGGGATGAGCTTATTAGGTTATGATTCATTATTAGAAACTTTGGATGATGAAGACACAAGAATTAAAACTGGATTATGTTCTTTAGATAAATATGAGTTTAATTCTAATGGTGGAGAAGATGATGAATTAGGGAAATGGATTTTACAAATGAATGGGAACGTTGAATTTCTTACACAAGGAGAATTAATGGGATGGGATTTCATTAATAATGAAGGTTATCTTCAAAAAATTTCAGATTATCAAAATGGGATTATACCCGTTGGTGAATCATCTTCAAACCTTGATTCTATTCAAAATACTCAAATGAATCAGAATAATAAAATTGCAGAAGATGAAGAATATGAAGATGTTTATGTGACATTAGAATTACCAAATAATACATTAACTGGAGCAATTCCACCAATGGCCAAATTACAAGTATCTGGATTACATACAGAAGAACCATTATTTAAAATTGATAGTGCATTTTATAAAGGCAATTGGCAGAAATATGTTGGTACTCAATTAGCATTCACTGATGGTGTTGAACAAGTTTTTAAAGTGTCGGATGTGCTTAAATTAGAAGATTTGACACTTTCGTGATAATATATAGAATTGATTTGAGATATTTGTAGTGTTTAATTATAAGCATTCTGTTTTCATATGCTGTTGTTGATTTATGTATATGTTTATAAAATTTGTAAGTATGACTCTTCAAACACTGGCTGTACATACATAAACTTTTGTTCGATTTTCTTTTATCTAAATTCATACTGCATCAAACTAAACCAAAGATGCTCCATCCTTTGCTTGCAGGACAAGACTACTCATTAATCCTAGCTTCAACTTCACCAAGAAGATTAGAGATCTTACAAAACATTGGATTTCAAGCCATCAGTGTTATTCCTTCTAATTTCCCAGAAGATTTGAATAAAGAATTGTATAGTGTTTCAGAGGTGAGTTTATGATGGTTTTTTTTTTTTAAACAGAAGCAAGTGTACTGACTAACTGCTAAGTATGTTGAGCATACTGCTAGAGGTAAAGGTCGAGCTGTTTATGAACAACTGGTAAGTGTTTTTTTTTTCCTTTTCAGTTGAATAATGACAATTATTAATACGTTGATTATAAAGAAATCAGAAGGACGTGCTCATAATAAAATAGTTGTATCAGCAGATACTATTGTGCATCATAAACATACCATATATGAAAAACCAGTATCTAAACAAGCACATTTATCCACTTTAAAACAATTCCGTGATTCTACTGAACCAATTGAAGTATTGACTTCAGTAACTATAATCTTGAACGATAAAACCACTAGTTTCACCGAATCAAGTCTAGTATATTTTGATGGCTCTATCACAGATGATGTGTTGATGAGATACGTTGAGTCAGGGGAAGGATCTGATGCAAGTGGTGGGTTTAAAGTACATTTGATGGGTGGATTACTGGTGGAGAGAATTGAAGGAGATGTTTCCAATGTGGTTGGACTTCCTGGAAAGGTTGTTTTTGGTGCTATTCGTGATATGCTGGAATCACATTAGTTCTTCTAATTATACAATATAAATATCAATGAAAATAGACTCAAAGTTCAATATTGTACATATGTAGGAAAAAAAATTAAAAATTCATGCGATGAGCTTCATAAAATTTTTTTTTTTCTTTTAAAAAAAAATATTTCTTTAATTAATCAACTTTTATTGCAAACAACACAGAATAAAAATGGCTATTAAAAACAAGACAAGCAAATCTACAGCTGCTAAAAGCGAGGTTAAGAGTAAAAGAGCTGCCAAACCTGTGAAATTTGCAGAACCAGAGCCTGAATCAGAGTCTGAATCAGAGTCTGAGTTGGAATCTGCAGTTGAAGAAGAAGTTGATGAAGATAGCTCTGAAGAAGTTGATGAAGAAGAAGAAGAGTTTGATGGGTTTTCAGAATCAGAAGATGAAACAACATCTACACATACCATCACTAAATTAGCCAACACTACTACTAAAACTAAAAAACAATTGAAACAACAAAAGGGAGTTATTTATATTGGTAGATTACCAAAAGGTTTTGAAGAACCACAATTGAAAAAATATTTCTCACAATTTGGTACAATCACGAATCTAATTGTTATTCGTAATAAAAAAACAGGTCATTCAAAACATTTTGGATTCATTGAATTTAGTGATTTAAGTGATGCACAAGTTGCCCAAGAAACAATGAATAATTATTTGATGTTGAATCATCAATTGAAAGTTGAAATGGCTGGAGGTGATTTCAAACAAGCTAAAAACAAGAAGTTTAAACAGCCCTGGGCAGTTAAATTAAGTGATGGATTTAAAGATGAGTCTGGATTGGAAGAAGCTAATTTGAAATTGAAAGAGAAGAAGGCACATAGAAAGAAGATGTTGGAGTTGAAAGGATTTGATTTTTAGACTTTAATTCAGCAAGGTTGGCATTCAACGTGTATATTAAAATTGAGATTAAAATTTAAATAATTAAGTATTACATATCTTCTTCTTTTCTTTTCTTTTCTCGGAATATTTAAGCATCTGCTTTCAATTCTTCTTAGTACAACACTCTCATGTGATTTCATCTAAATCTTTCAAATCATTAAATTTCAAAGCTCATCTCCAGTGCATTAAAAAATGTTGAACAAAAAAAAATAAATTATGTAAAAAAAAATCCAACATTAAACGAACAACCAACAGTTGAACAGAACTCAATACAGAAGCTACGATGGCCACTGTGATCACCTACGAAGAACTCGCCAAACACAACACAGAAAAAGACCTTTGGATGGTCATCCACGGCAAAGTCTACGACTGCACACCGTTCTTAGAAGAGCATCCTGGTGGTGAAGAAGTCATGATTGATTGTGGTGGTATTGATGCCACTGGTCCATTCGATGATATTGGACACTCAGAAGACGCTTATGAGGCATTGAAGCCATTGTACATTGGTGATATCGAGGAAGGTGCTGCTCCAGCTAGTGCAACCAAAGCTGGTGCTTCAGCAACTACTGGTGGTGAAGATAACATTGGATTGATCTTTGCTATTTTGGCCATTGTTGCTGCGTTCGTGGCGTACTTCTTCTTCTTCAGCAAATAGATCTCGTAGAAGAAGGTCTTGCTATTATTTATTTACTTATTCCCACTTATATTTAATGTATGTACAGTACTTTGATAGAACTTTTCTCAAATTGTAGAAAACTTTTTTAAACATTGTAGATATTGTAAACAACTGTTGAGAAGAGAAAGATGGCCACGTTGAAGGATATTTTGGACAGCGAGCTGGTCGGAGGAGACGACCGTATGGAAGATGTGGATGTGGTGGAAGAGGAGGAACCAGAGCAAGAGGAGAAGCACGATGAGACTCTTTGCTCTGAGTGCCAGGACATGAGAATTGAAATCAATTGTAATGATTGTAATGAACAGTTCTGTGGTGGGTGTTTCCAGTTGATCCATGCTGGTGGGAAACGGAAACAACATCATTTTCTTGAGTTATATGAGAAAGAGGCTGAAAAACAGACTGGAAAGAATGAAAGTGTTGCAGTGGAAGAGATTGTTGATAATGAAGACAACGAAATCCAGTTCAAATATTCAGATCCAATCAACGAGAAACTTGTTCAAGCAATCAAAGTACAAGCTAAATACATCCCATTAAGATTGACCTACGAAGAACGTCATTTACTTCATTTATTAGAAGCTGCATTGAGTGTTTCTGATTATACCAGTAACGTTGATATCTTGTCATACACTTCTAAAACTAAAAGAATTGTTGCTCAATTAAAAGAGATGTGTTCTGTGCTTGCGGGTTTAGTTGTTGCTTCTAATTTGAAAACTGGGGAACAATTGATTAAAAATAAAAATTTCCATGATAATGCTGATTGGTACAAGACAATTTTTGAAATTGGTAGACGTTATAAAATCATGAACCCTGAAAGAATGAGAGAAAGTTATGGGAAATTATGTTATATGATTATGGATTCCAGATTACCGGAAATTGAAAATCATATGGAATTCCATTTATATAAACCAATTAAAACTATTTATTCATTCTTAACTTCTAAAAATGATGATGGATTAGGTTTGAAATTATTAGATGATGAATTAATCATATATGCAACAATGGAAATTTCTCCAATTGGTAAAACTAGAAATCAAATTAATAAAGATATTAAATTAAAAGAATCTTCAATTAGAACTTTAGCAAATAAATATTCTTCAAATGGAGGATTTACTAAAGATGAAATTGAACAAGTTTTATATTCTATTGGTGATTATAACGCTTATACTCATACAAATAGAAAACCAATTTTAAGATTCTTACAAAGATTAAAACAATTCAATGAAGATGAAGACGTTAAATCAAATTTCAACATTGGTATCCAATATGGAAGATCAGGCTCAAGATTAACTCATGATCATGATAGACAATATCAATACGTTGAGCAATCTTTAACATTATGGTCATTAATTCAAAGAGACATGATTCAACTATGGTCAATAGCAGATGATGATTTATTTAATGGTTCTCCATATAAATTAACTTCAACTGGACAAGGTTTAAATAGAGTTAAACCGTGTCCAAATTTATACAAGAAAATGTATAAAATCATTTCAGATTGTAAAAACAAATGTTCACAAGCATGGATTGGATCAAGTGTTGTTCATTTAGGTGATGATGCGGTACCAAATGCATTGTTTTTCTTGGATAAATACACTCAAGTTCCAAACATTTTGATTCCAATTGATCAAGTTTTACTTAGAATTGATGAATTGGCAAAAGATCCTCATGTTGAAGATTATATTAAAGCACAATTCAATTCACCAAGGGATTTGAAATTAACCATTTTACAAGATTGTTTTGCTCATATGTTTGATGGTTCAGGAGCTGATAATTTTTATATGTCTGGATCTTGTATTGATGGTAGATTAACAAGTGCTTGGAATCATACTAATCAAATCAGCAAAAAAAAATATTTCAATATTTTCTTGATGTGTGGATTCAGTGGGTTCAATGGTTCTGAAGGATTTTAATCTGCTTTGTATATTTGATCAATTTTATTACTGTTATAGTAGTAGTAGTAGTAGTAGTAGTGTGGACCTGATATTAATAATAATTTAATAATAAAATCGCGAGAAAAAATTCATGAAATTTAAGATCAACAATTAATTATTGAAAGTTTCTGTTTCAGCCAGCAGTAGCAACCACAACGAAATAAAAGAGGGAATCAAATGAACTTCCTATCAAAGACACTCAGCCAGCTCACAGGATCAGCAATCCCATACAACTACAAAGACCAATTCGCGGAAAACATTTATGGTTGGAAACTATCTAATGGTACTCAAAAATCAAATGGATCTGCTGAAGTATCAATCTTTGAATACGATCTTCAACACTTAGCACCAGCTCAATTACAATTATACACAAAATTTGCCGCATCAACTGCAAGAAAATGGAAACAGATCAAATTACCAGGTGTTGTTAATGTCTTGGAGACAATTGAAAATGATACCAAAATTTATGTTATCACTGAACGTGTTATTCCATTAACTCACTTGTTACAAAATTCAGAAATAATATCAAATGATTTGAAATTATTGATTGTTTATCAAATTGCCATTGCCATTAATCATATCAATAATGATGCTAAAAGTTTATATGGTCATGTTGATTTATCTACAGTGTTTATGTCAAGCAACGGTGAGTTCAAAATTGGTTTACCAATGCTATTAACAAACTTAAATGAATCTTCAAATGAAGGGGCTATTTATACTTATTCAAGATTAATCCCAAATTTTAAATTACCAAATGAATTAAACAATGATATTTATAATTTAAAATCAAATTTATTTATCAAATTTGATAGTTTTAAATTGGGTTGTTTTATTCAACTATTGTTTAACTCAAATGATCAAGATTTAAATATGATTGGATCAATCCCACAAGATTTATCACAAACTTATAAAAAACTAATAGCTCCAAGTCCAACAAGAAGAATAACCATTGAAAATTTCATATCTATAGGAGAAGAATCTTTTTTCCAAACAAATTTTATCACCATATGGAAAAATTTCAAAGAATTCAATCTAATTAATGAACTAGAAACAAAATTAGAGATTTTAAAATCTTTTGAATTAATTTATTTTGAATTACCAAATGAATTTATTTTAAATAATTTATTACCAGAATTAAACAATTTTTTCAATCAAGTCCCAATTGAAACTCAATCTGTTCTATTAAGACTGATTTTCCTATATTCCTCAAAATTCAAAAATGATTCTACCATGGAAACTTATAAATCAATCATAAAACCAATGATATTCAAATCTTTCACAATCCCAGATAGAGCAATTAGAATGTTATTATTAACTTCATTACCAGATTATTTCCCACTATTACAAGATTATGAAATTAGAGATAAAATTTTTCCTAGCTTTATCACAGGTTTTACAGATTCAAATAGTTTGATCATTGATGAATCAATTAAAAAAGTTTTGTTATTAGCACCAAAACTATCAGATAGACAATTAAACAATGAATTATTAAGATATTTGGCTAAAACTCAAAATGATTCAAATCCAGAAGTTCGAACAACAACAACAATCTGTATTTGTAAAATTGCCAAATATTTGAATCCACAATCAAGACCAACTGTGCTTTCAACTGCATTTGCAAAAGCTTTAAAAGATCCACATTTAGATTCAAGATTAGCTGCATTAATAAGTTTGATTGATTGTATTGAATTTTTCACACCAGAAATCATTTGTTCTAAAATTTTATCAGTTATTGCTCCAAATTTATTAGATAAAGATAAAAGAGTTAGAGATCAAGCTCAAAATGCATTTAATTTATTTTTCCAAAAAATTAATAATGAAATTACAAAATTACAAGAATCAGAAACTGATGATCAAAAAGATGATAATGATGAATCTTTTAATAAAGTTTCAAATCTTTTCAATAATTTTGAATCAAATATGTCAAAATTATCTTTAAATATTGATAGTTCTAAAATTTCAACACCAGATATTTCAAGATCTGTAACTCCATTATTCACATCAAAAACTCAATCAACTTCATCAATACAACCTTTGAATTTAGCAACAAGCACTGTTCAAAAACCCAAAATTGCTGATTCTTGGATCAATGATGATGATGATGAACTAGAATTGGATGATGGATGGGGCGATAATGATATCACTGAATTCCCAACCAAACCAACTATTGCTAATCCAATACCAAGAAAAGTTGTTCAACAAAAACAACCTACTAAATTACAACCTGCTGCTCCTAAAAAAGGTTTACAATTGAAACCAAAAAGTGCTAAATCAAAATTAAAATTAAACTTGGATGTTAATAATGATGATGGTGGTTGGGGTGATGATGGATGGTGAATTAAACTATTATATACAGTAGAAAATAACAACAACAAACTACGTTTTTAGTTGAAATAAAACAAACCATATATTGAATTTTTGTTTTTTTTTTTTTCTTCCCTGTAGATTATTGAATTAATAAACTCAAATGAAAGCACTTGTTATTATATAAAAACAAAAGAACCTAGAATATCTATAAAGTCTTGAACCTGTATTATTTAGCCAAAAAATTTAAATAACCAAAAACCAATTAAATATTTTTTAAAAAAAGAAATTACCAGTAGATTTAACGGTGAAAGGAAGTTTAGTAAACTTAATAGTTACGGAATCCACCTCTACCACCTCTACCACCACCACGACCACCACGGAATCCACCACGACCACCACGGAATCCACCACGACCACCACCATATCTACCACCAGCATAACCACCTCTATCATATCTTTGTAATTCAGGTGGAATAGTTTGATTAGCTTCTTTTAAAATTTTAATTAATGCAGTTCCTAATTTTGAATTTGCTTCTGTGAAAAATGAAATTGATGTACCTTTTGTACCAGCTCTACCTGTTCTACCAATTCTATGAACATAATCTTCAATGTTACCTGGCATATCTAAGTTGATAACGTAATTGATACCTTTGACATCTGTTGATTTGTTAGTATTTAAATTCATAAAAATTATAATAATTGTAGTTCTTTTCTTGAACTAATATTGCTGAATTAACAATTGATTTTTTAAAAGGGATTGCAATAAGATTATTATTGTTATTATTTTTCATTTTTTTTTTCGATCAAATGAATGATTTACAAAAAATCATTTTCTTCCAAAGAAAAAAGGAAACTACTACTGACAATTTTTAAAAAATGAAATATTCAAAACATGTTTATTAAAATGTTTATAGATGTTAATAAAATTCCACAACCGCAACAATAAAAACATCTAATAACACTTTAAATAGTTTTTTCGACACTAAAAACTAGAAAAAAAAAATAATTTTTCTAATATTCAGTAAAAAAACATGTTTAAAATTGAATAAATTTCAAATTTTCTTAAAAAAAAAAGTGTGAAAAAACAGTTCCAAAAAGAGAAAAAAAAATCACACAATATTTTGATAAGTCATATCAGTAAACGTTTCTTTTCCTTTGTGAGATATAATGAAATACAGAGGACTTTAACTCTCTATATTTTCAAAATACTCAAAACAAGAAAAAAAAAAAAAAAAAAAAAAAAAAAAAAAATAAAAAAAAAAAAAAAAAAAAAAAAAAAAAAAAAAAAAAAAAAAAAAAAAAAAAAAAAAAAAAAACTTGAACAAAAAAAAAAACAAAAATTAAGCTTTCTGAAAAATAACGTATCAACAGTGTCAATTTTTTCCAAAAAAAAAAAAGGAAAAAAAAAAACAACACTTCAACTTAGTTGCGCAGCAACTATGGAAAAGTAAATACGGAAACTTTTCACTTCAATCTTTCGGAAGCTTAAAGATGTTCTTATTTAATTTTACTTCAAAACAAATCAAAATAAAATAAAATAAACTAAAATAAATGCAAATTCCCTCCTAAAACCCCACAAAGTTAATAGAATCAAATATAGAAAAAAACACATCAAAAACTCTTCATATAGTTAAGAAAATACATACCAATACCACGAGCAGCAACATCAGTGGCAATCATAATTGGAGCATAACCGGATCTGAATTGATTCAAGACCCAATCACGTTCATTTTGTTGTTTATCACCATGAATGGCTAATGCAGGCCATCCATCTTGTCTTAAAGCATCAGTAATTTGATCACAAGTTCTTTTAGTAGAAGCAAAAATAATAATTTTAGAATCTTTATCATTCATTGCAATTTCTAAATGTTTAATTAATCTATCTTTCTTTTCATATTCAGAAATAACTTCAACAATTTGAGTGATAGTATGAGAAGCAGATAATTCTAATGAACCAACAGTGACTTGAATGTAATCATTCAAATAATCATGGGCCAAAGATTGGACTTCTTTTGGCCAAGTAGCGGACCACATAAGAGTTTGACGATCTGGTCTAATTTGATCAATAATTTTTCTGATTTGAGGTTCAAAACCCATATCCAACATTCTATCAGCTTCATCTAAAACTAAGTAAGTGACTCTTCTTAAATTAGTTTTACCAGTTTCCAACATATCAATTAATCTACCTGGAGTGGCAATGACAATTTCAGCACCTCTTGCTAATTCTCTAATTTGTTGACCTTTTGGAGCACCACCATAAACACAAGTGTTTCTAATTCTTGAGGTTTTACCGAATTTGGAACATTCAGTTTGAATTTGAACAGCTAATTCTCTTGTTGGAGCTAAGATTAAGGCAATTGGACCATCACCATGTTGTAAAGGTGGTTGAGCATTGATATGAACAATGGCTGGTAAACAGTAGGATAAAGTTTTACCAGAACCAGTGGCAGCAACACCAATCATGTCACGACCACTTAGGGCCATTGGCCAACCTTGACATTGGATACCAGTTGGTTTAGCAAAACCTTCAGCCTTAACTTCATCTAAAACATAAGATGGAAAACCAGATTCATCGAAATCTTGGATTGGTTTTGGAATGTTGGAACCGTAAATACTCATTTCATTTTCTTTTCTAAAAGCGTCAACTTCTTCTTGAGTTCTAGCAGCAACAGATGGAGCTTCTTGATAGAAATCTTTTTCAAATTTTGGTAAGGAAGCTAAATCCCATTCTTGAGGACCTAAATTGTTACCAAAACCGTTACCAAAACTGTCACCTTGGTTACCACCAAAGCCACCAACGCGGTCACCAAAACCGCCTCTTCTTTCATTGAAACCGCCTTGTTGAGCACCGTACCCACGGTCTCTGTCGTTTCTGTAACCAAAGTTTCTGTCGGAACCTCTACTGCCGTAGTTGTCACCTCTTTGGAAGCCACCTGCTTGGTAGCCGCGATCGTAATTTCCTCCGTAAGACATCTCTTAATGTGGTTGATTGAGTTCAATTAAAGAAAGTTTTTCTTTGTTGTTTGTAAAAGAAAGAAAAAGAGGAAAATAAAATTTTCTTTTAAATCTAAATTTTTTTTCAAATGAGGAAAAAAAAAAAATTTATTATTAAATCAAAGTTACCCCGTCGAGAGGGTAATTGTTAGCAATTAATAAAATAATTAATATCATCAAGTTATATTGAACAGTAGGATTAAACTAATATAAAAGAGGTCTACAAGTAGTTATAATAATATACAGTTGCTGTTTATTAACTTCTAATTTATTCAAACCAACATATTTCTGTTTTACAAACCCTCTATCTGATTCTTCTTATTAGACAAATTCATGGTTCTTCAGTAGCATACCCTCCAGCATTGATCTTCTCACTGAATTTGTCTTGAACATGTGTACACAAGTCTGCCAAATCATCTAAACCTTTGTGGAATGCTTCGACAGCTGTGATGCCACCATATGTTTGGATTCTGATGTTTAATTTGGCTTCTGAAGGATGAGGTATAGAGTAACCACAGAACTCCACTTCTGGGTTCTTCATTATCATGTATCTAAGAGCGTTTCCTAGAGTATGGTCTTCATCTTTAATTTGGAAAGAAGCGGCAGTGGCATCCTCAGTGGCACCTGGAAGAATTCTAATCTTTTCAGCATCGAAATGATCAATTTCTTGATCTTCAATCTCCTCCTGATCTTGCATGGAAACGTCGTGGTCTGACATTATATATTTGCTTATTTCTGTTGTGTAGTAAAGAAGTGGGGCAATGAAGGCTGGAAGCACAAAATGAAACAGTTAAAAAGCTAAATAGACAAAGAATTGTGTAAATTTAAAATTTAATTTGAAATAAATCTTGATAGAAAAAAAGAAAAATATTTAGCGATGAGGTTACCCCGATTTGATATTAATTACAGTTGAGTTACATATCAAAGTATCTGACTAAGATTGATACAAGTCCATTGCACTGTATTTACAAGTTATCAGATGTATCAACTGCTCTTCAACCTATCAATCTACAACTTAAAACAACCAAACTAACAACATTCTTCTTCAGGTAACAATTTCCAGGCAGAGTAGCAATGCTACACAGTGCAGACTCAGATCGTTTAGGTGGAGTGTCCGCCTAGCTCTTAAATATCTCCTGCCTAATTCAAGCGTTATTCCGCCTACACTGCATGCCAGGAGAAAGGAAGTTGAAACTAAATTTCAAGTGGAATAAACATATTGAATTCAAACTACAGAATTTGTTAAACCAGCTGGAAAGAAGTGCAGCCACTCCTACAAACCCTGGAAGCAACAGGTTGTTATTAGATATTTTGCGAATCTTTCATTTTAACTTTTCTATATTCTTCAATTGCACCGTCATCTTATCGTTTCAAACCAATTTTACAATAAAATTATATTGAGTCAACAGCCATGGTTCAAAAGAACAATATAAAGCAACCCACATTACAAAACAGCCCCAATGAACAAGGAATGATACCTGGAAACACACAATTGCCTTCATTGCTGGATAATAACCTCAGCAGCATGAACAACATGGGTTTTTCAAATACCCAGCAATCACAGCAACCACAACAGTTCTTTGACAACCAACAGCCAATTGATATGGCTGCCCCACGAATAGGAAGACCAGATTCCATATCTTTTTACACCAATTTTGCCAATGGGCCACCTTCTGCACAACTAGGACCACAATCTCAAAGATTTTCTACAGACTCAAATTCAAGCATTTCAAATTACTTAAACTTACCAGCAACTGCTGGTTCTGGTGATAATACGAACATCGTCTTTGATAACGGAGTACCACCTGGTCGTGGATCATCTATCATCAGCAGCATGTTGAACCAAGCTTCGTCTCCTATAACAAACACAGCAATAACTGGTACAAACCCTACATCAAACCCAGGCTCTAATAAAAACTCATTATCGTATCTATTTGGATCTTTTTCTGGTGGTAGTTCATCAAGTGGGAACTCAAATTTTACAACGTCTACACCTTCTTCTTCATATCCAGGGGATCCAGGTTCAACAAACTCATCAAATTCAAATCCAAGTAATATTTCAAGTTTGGATTCTATAACTAGAAGACCTTCTGATCAATTGGAATTATTCAATCCACAGGTGAAACTAAGAGTTCCAAGTTTTGGAAGAAGGAAATCGTCTATTGGTGGATACTCTTTCGGTGAAAGTTCATCAGATTTTGATTTTTTCGCTAAAAGAGATTCTATTAAGAATGCAAAATTACCTAGCTTTTTGAATACTGGTGATTCATCAAGTGATTTTGATTTATTTGCTAAAAGAGACTCTTTAAAAAATAATAATGGTAATAATAGTTTGGATGATTTGATAATAAAAGAACATTCCCCTTCTTCAGATGCAGATACGGCAAATAATACTGTTAATAATAAAAGAGAAACCAAATCTGATACTGATGTGAACGAGAAATTAAGTTTGAATTCCACGCCATTAACTTCATCTTCATCATCTAGGAATTTTCCTTCAAGTCATCAAGAATTTAGGGAACCAATGTTACCACTTCAATCTATGCCACCACCACCACAACATCATCTTCATCATTTACCACTCTATCAACCACCTCCACCACCTCCCGCACAACCAATATCACTTTACCATCAACAACCTTTTCAAATGTATCATCAACCACCACTACCACCACCATACCATTATGATCCAAGAAATCAATTTCCTCAATCAACGATAACTCAGATCCCACCTCAAACCTTCCATACAGTTGTTACCCAAAGACGTAATGCAATTCAATCCCAACAACAACAACAAGATCAAGAGCAGCAACAACAGCAACAGCAACCAACATCAGCAACATCTCCATCAAGTCAAAATAAAATTCCAACAACAGAATATGGCCGTCCATTATTAGGCGCGACTAAAGTCGATCAATTAATGCTTGTGATTCAAGCTCGTAATAAAGGAGTCCATGATCAAATTCCAATAGCAGAAGATGGAACAGTTTTAGATAATGACAAGCATTCAGTCTTACCAACATCAACTGAATTATTAGGTGGGATTGAAAAACCAGTCAAGTATTTAAAAACTGGTAAAGTTCATGAATGTTCATATTGTCACAAGAATTTCACTCAAGGAACACATTTAGAAGTTCATATTAGATCACATATTGGATTAAAGCCATTTGTTTGTGATTTTTGTGGTAAAAGATTTACTCAACGTGGTAATTTAAGAACTCATTTACGTTTACATACGGGAGAGAAACCATATCATTGTGATGATTGTGGTAGGAATTTTTCAAGAAAGGGGAATTTAGAAGCTCATAAATTAACTCATAAGAATTTAAGACCATTTGAATGTAAATTAGATAATTGCAATAAAACTTTTACACAATTAGGAAATTTAAAAGCTCATCAAAATAGGTTCCATTTAGAAACTTTGAATCATTTAACAGGAAAATTAGCAGAATTGGATCCAGCTACTGATGAAATGAGTGATAGTGATCGAGAATTATTGAAATATTTTGCATCTTTATATAAAAATTCAAATAGAGGGATTAAAGGACGTGGAAAAGTTGGTATTGAATCAAAATCAAATACCTCTACGGTTGTGAATACTGGACAAAACTCTCCAAATGTTGGTCAACATTCAAGCCCAACTTCGAATTCAAATGAAAGACGTCAAAATTCAAATGAAAGTATTTCATTTAAAGATGTTTCATATCGGTAAAATAATGAAAAGATCACGGTTTATTTAGGTTAATGAAAAATGTAATTACATATAATATTATAACTTGTAGAAATATAATAGATTTATATTAATGTAACTTAACAGCTTGTTTCGATTATGTCAATTTTTTTCAAATAAATGTTCAATATCTTCTAAAGAAACACCTTGTGTTTCAGGAACCATAAAAACAACAAACCAAATAGAAACAAATGTAAAACCAGTAAAGACAAACCCATATTTATAACCAATATGTTCAGTAATAATTGGAGTACAAAATCCAATGAAGAAATTTGAACCCCAATTAAAAGCAGTACCAAATGCAATTGCTTTTGCTTTAATATGAATTGGATACATTTCACTAACTAAGACACCAACACATGCAGCCCAAGTTGGAGAAAATGAAATAAAAAATATACAAGTGAAAACAATCATTAAAATCCCAGCAGTATGAGAATTTTGAGAGTTTGTATTATTATCAATTAATAAAGTTCCTAGTATTGAATACATGAATAATGAAATAAATGCACCAATACCACCAATTATTAATGATTTTTTCCGTCCAAATTTTTCAATAAGGTAAATACCTGCAAATGACACAATTAAATTCACAGAAGTTAAAATCATTGAAGTTACGTAAGAATCATTTAACCCAATTGAATGAAATAATGTTGTACCATAGTATAAAAAATAATCCACACCAGTCATTTGTTGAAACAACATTAATAATACACCAACAATGACTCTTTTCAAATATTTTTTTTGAAACATTTCAAAAAACCCAACATTAGATGCATCTTTATCAATTGATATTGTTAGTTTTAATAAATCTATTGTATCTTCAATATTTGAATGATGATCTGTTCGTAAAAGCGATTTTTTAGCCTTTGATAATTCCCCAATACTAATTAAATATCTTGCACTTTCAGGAACAGTTAAAATCCCTAAAGATAAAACTATGGCCATGAAAATCCCGATTCCAAGAGGTATGATCCATTCTGAATTAGATTTATAATCATAAGCTTCTTTACAAGCATAATTCACAATATTTCCAAATAAGATTGCAAAACATACAATCAATTGATAAAGAAAAGTGCATGAACCTCTAATTAAAGTTGGTGCAGTTTCTGATATAAACATTGGAGATAGCACAGCAACACTACCAATACAGCATCCTGATATTCCACGCCCAATGGCAAATTGCCACCATTTCCCTGTCTTCACTGTAGTGATTTGAATCAAATCTCCAATGATATAAAACATCATTGATATTGTTATTGGTAATTTACGACCCAAAGACTCAGCTAATCTTGCCAATGTGAATCCACCAATGATGCAACCGATGTGGTAAGTTGAAACCATTAAACCAGTTTGATAAGTTGCTAAATGATGAGGGAAAGTTGCTTTGAAAGTGGACATGTTGAAGAACCCACCAATGGTACCAGTGTCATATCCAAAGAGGAACCCACTGAGTGAAATGATGAAGCAGTAGAAGATGACTTTGCGGTAGGACCATAGTAGCTGGAAATCGAGGATTGGTTGGTGTATAAGTTCTTGCATCTCTATATCTGGGGAAGAGAGCGGTGTATTTTCTTCATGTGGTTGTACAGCTAGTGGTGATAGAGAAGTGGCTGCTGTTTTTGTTTTAAAAACGGTTCCCAGGTCGTAGAGGTGGAGTTCCACAGCGTCCTGCTTGTTCTTGTTCATGAGTCCATTACTTCGTTTCTTTTCTTGCAGTAATTTGAAGAATTCAAATATTAATTAAAATAATTTTGATCTGAAGAGCTACTTATACATAATTATAGGCTATTTGTCTACAAAACAACCGGGTATTCAACTGAAGATTTCATTTATGGAAGTTAAATTATGTACAAATCACAGACTCAAGCTGCTTTCACTCTGAATCAGCAGGAGCAGGAGCTTTCTTGGGCTTGTAGTCGTAGTACCACACTTTGTTAGGAGGAAACTCTGTTGGGATTCTTTGATCTAGAGGGAAACGCTTGTCCTTCTCGGTGGCATTGGCAGCCTCGTACAGATCAAGATCAAGCTCCTTTAGTGTCTTCATGGCGTTCTGGATGAGCTGGTAGCTTCTGACAAGGTCTCTGTATCTCAAATTGTTCATCTTACGCTTGTACTCTCTCCACCCAGCTTGGACCAAGTTGTGTCTGATGACATCGTGGCTGGCAAAATTCAATGCCTGAGGCAGTCTGTTTCTGGCAGACAACACCGAAAGTTGGGTGATGGCCTTGGTTATGTGTTGAGGTTGGTCTCTCTTTTTGGATGGTGCTCTGGCACCACGAGCAAACTGGAGCACACTGGTGGCCATGGCTGGAGCTGTACTGGAAACAGCTGAAACTCCTAAGAAAGCAGCAGAAACTGTGTTGATGCCCACATTGGCTGAACGTTGTAGAAGAGAAGACATTCTGTTTTTGCAGTTGTCTGTTTTGTCTAATTGTTGATGAACAGTGAAAATTTTAAATTTTAAAGCTTTTTTTTCTTGAATAAAAAAAAAAAAAAATCCTGAAATTTGTACAATTTGTATCATAGAAATCGAAATCGAAATTGAAATTAAAAGATTAGAAAAAAAAAATCAGTCAATTAGCTTCACACAAACCTATTGATTCAAGCTACTCAAAATAAAGAGCCAAGGAAATATGCCACACCAAAGACGCGGATCAAATAACCCATTTGCTGAGGAAATGGAAGCTCAGTTCGTTTCTTCAGATGGTGTCAATTATAGCAGACCTGCTCATCCTCCAGATCCTTCTATTTTGGAAAGTGGGAGTACGGAGCAACTTAATGTCAACACAACAAACATCCCAACCATCCAGATCAATGAGGCACATGCTACAAGCACCACCAATTCAACCTCAAATCTAAGTAGCAACCTCCAAACCCAGAGCAGCAACACAGTCAATACACCGCCAGCTGTTCCTTCAAGACCATCGTCACAAAACTCTAGTAGCACACAACTTACTCCAGCACCAGTAATAGCAGCCCTTCCAGATGAAGACCCTGACGTTCCGCCTCCAGAATATAGTGAAGTTGATCCTATGCTGCCAACTCAAGCACAACAGTTACAAGCAAACAACACTAATAGTGGGCAGAACTCTAATATAAATATCTACCAACGCCCACCTACAAGACCACCCTCAAGCTCTACAAATTACAGCAGACCTAATGGGCCTCCTCCACAACATTATTCCAGACCATCAGTCCCACCACCAACAACAACACATTTGAACCCACAACAAGCATATCAACGTCCAGCAGTGACTCCACCTACGTCACCGCTACTTCCACCACGTCCAACTGTACCTTCTCTCCCTCCTAGAAATTATTCCAATAGTACAGGCCAAAATCGTCGTCATACATCCTCAATTTTCCCTGGAAATCACAATGCCACATACTCCAACACAACAAATAACACATGGAGGTACTAAACCTCTTTAA